>CAJUYG010007939.1:0-10348 GCA_910591675.1 Galerucella calmariensis | reverse complement strand
TACGGTTTCTGAAAATTTCGGCATCATTACCTCCTGGTGATAAAATTCTAATATGAGAGCAATCTATAGCACCTATACACTTTGGGAACCTTGCAATGTCATAAAAACCTTGTGAGACTGATTGCATTTCTTCTCGAGTAACAGGCATCAGTAGCCATATGCCATATGTGCCAGCAAGTAGTTGCTTTGTCGACACTCATGAAGTCACCTGCTACTTGGAGAAAACTTCCAGTCGCATAAAACCTTAAAGTCATTAGCACCTTTTCCTTCGCAGTCAAAGCATGGTTTCTGAAATATTTATGTATTTATTTAAATTAATATTTAGATGCTAGCAAAAATATTATATACCTTTCTGTTGGAGAAGTAATTAAATGGGATACTTGGTTATCGAGCCCCATTTTTTGAAAATCGAAATCGTTGTAAAAAGTTATTGTCACTCCATTTTAGAAAATGATTTTCCCTTTCTCGGTATACTTGGGGTTGCCTTTCGGGTTGCTGCAAAATATCGACCAATTCCATAAAGTCCTTGTCGTCAGACATGTAAGCCATCATTATCAAGGTAAATTAACCAATACAAAAACTTTTAACCAATAATTAAAACTATTTTACAAAAGATACTATTTAACCAATAAAACTATTAAATTAATAAAACGATAATTTATACAAATATCAATTTTCTAACATAAATGCTCGGTAAAAAATGAAGGAATACACAAGGTTAATAAGGACCGGTTAAATGAAGCGCAGATGAAACAGCGTTGCCACATTTCTTTAAACATTTACCAAGGTCATCTCATATGTCATGATTTTGTTTATTTATATAATTTTTCCTTGTTTTGATACATGGTTTTGATTAGTTTTAATTTTTATTGTGAAATAGAAAGAATGGAAAGTGCTGCAAGTAAAATTTTTGCCTGTGAATTTTGTGCAAAAGTTTTTTCAACTAAATACAATCTCAACAGACACTTGAAAAATAATAATTGCAAAAATGGTAGGAGCAAAGAAACCATACTCTATTATTGTTCTTTTTAAAAAGTTATGGAACAAATGTAACATTTTTCACAGTACTGGAATATGGTTTTGATGATGCTTTATTTAAATGTTTGGAGGATTGTGGTAAAGTAAAAATACTTCATCTCAAAATATTTACATTTCAGATAATTCAAAAAATGATCACTTATATAACTAAATATTGAAGTGGTCATATGGGTTCTCATGTGCTATTTTTATTTTGTCTGTAATGTCGTTGCAGAGTATGGTTTGAAATAATATGTGTAAATATTGCTATATATGTGTATTATAGGGGTAGAAAGAGGTAAATAGGGTATTGGAATTTTGTTGTTACTGCTTGTTTAATAGACTGTGACTGTGTGACTGTGAAATCAAGATAATCATTTAAATGCCTTGTGGTTTTTTGCTAATAAAAATGCTTTTTAGGTTTTATATATGTATTTAAATGGGTGCTGGTGGGAACTTTTCTTATTACGCTTGCTTAATAGACTGCGACTTTACAATAAATCAAGCTATTTATTTAAACGCCTTGTGTTTTTTTGTATTTTGCTTTGTATCTTGTATATTATGTATTTAAACGGCTGTAGTGGGAATTTTGTTTTTAATTGTTTAATATATCTCATAAGTTTGTGCATGGTTGGTGGTGTATCTTTTGTTACATGATACAGATTTTTCTATTCCACGTTTGAGTGTTTTTCATTTCAGCTAGCCCACTGCAGGAGCCCACCTGTAGTATTTTAGTCTTCAAAGCGCTGCATATAAATGTATGTAAAATTTAAATATTTATTATTTATCGAAGGCTATACCTAATAAAAATAAAGGATTTTAAAAAAGCTATTAATATGTGTTCTTATTTCATGAAATTAAACTGTTCGATACTCAATATGCTTGACCTAACGTAGTGACAACAAAACTTATTAGTGGTTACAATAGAGCAGTTGTTGTTTTGTCCATATTTATGAGGTAGGTATCTAAAAAATGCAAAAAGTGCAGGATGATGAATTGAACATTTATATTTATGTCTTTTTTTCTATCTTTAATGATAAAAATGGTAAATCATCCTGTACCATCAAAAGTCTGCTTTTGGCTCCAGTAAGTTAGTCTTTTTTTCTATTTGTGAAAATGGAAGTGTTAATGTAATTCAGCACCGTGCCAATTAAAGTCTTGACCCTAGAATAAATTTGTTTACGAATATTAGTATTAATAATATTCAAATAAAATATAATTTTGAATGTCCCGCCAAACATGGAAGTATTATTAGAACCATGCACCATTTAAAGTCTTGTCCCTAGTATTTTTCCATACACGCTCGCAATAAATTTTTGTAGTAATTTTAGTATTAATTAGGAGCAATTCTGCAAGCACATGTTAAATTTTAACACACAGTTAAAAATAAGACAATCTGCGAACTCATTTTTGCTAGTTTCTATGCATGATAAGCTTGAAAGTATTGACGGAAAACTCTTTATTGGATACCATACATGTTGAAATTTGAATCAAAATTTTGACTATGTATAGATTAAAACATTTCTAATAGAGGAAACCTTGTCAAATATAACGGCGTACCGTTAATTTTTAACCACTTATAGAATTGACCCTATATTCAAATAAAATATAATTTTAAATGTCCCGCCAAACCACTCCATGTACCAGACCTGTGCTGGGACTCTGCACACTATAGAATTCTACCGGTCGCTTTCTACAGTAGATAACTATTATTCCAGTCGACAACAGCCATAAATCTCACTCTGTTTTCTGTCGACAACTCTTCTCTTATTTTTGACATTACCATCGATCTGTAGCTTTTATGTAAATATTTGATAGTTCTCATTGTGGCTATGCTAAATTTTTTGTGATAATTTAAATTTTTGACGTGGGTAACCCTATAATAACTTTAATGTTTCTTGTGTGAAAGCCAATTGCGACTTGTTTTGCTATCTTTATTGTATCTTTTGTGTCAAATGTCATAAATTTTAAAATATAACCTATAAAATTATAGATATCTCGTAATCGTAGAAAACGACACGTCTTCACATGTAGAAAGCGATAACTATCAATTTTGTCGACAAGTCGTGTAGAATAGAGTCGATAGTAGAATTCTATAGTGTGCAGAGTCCCAGCAGAAGAGCCTGGCAACACTGTACTCATTTGAGCTTCCTTTCAACAAAAGGTGAGGTTAGGTTAGATGTTACCAAAATAATAACTGGCAACATTGGATTAGAGAGCTGCAGGCAGGTGCTCCTCAATTAACCGGTCCTAATGTTCATTTAAAAACAGGAGTAATTTGAAAAGCCTTACTCACACCACTAAAAGTTACCAGATTAGTTACTAAAGGGTGTGTTCCGAAAACGTAGTCAACAGTCGTGTTCCAAACATATAAAATATGCCTTGATAGCAAAGGCATTAGTCATAAGTCGACTTCTCCTCTGTAAGACTTTTTCCTGTTTCGTTTCTAGTTCTAAACTGAAATATTGCAACATCCATATTACTCTATTACGGCTGTTTTAAAAAACCAAACAACAAACAACTTAATGCTTTAAAAATAAAGTCAATAGGTTAATTTTTGAATCGTTTTGACCAGTATATAGTCAACATTTTATTAACTTCTGTGAAAGTAACCGAGGATTACCTTCAACATCGTGGTGGAGGACATGACTTGGCAGTACTATATATAAAATTATTATCTATCAATTCTATCATTCTTTACAATTTACAACCAATATCGGTGTGCTGTTGAAACGTTGGAAATAAAGTTACTACAAAGTAACATGGAGAAATGATTCAAACGATATCACAATATCGAATATAATGATATTCAAAACACTTCACAAAATGGTAAATAAATACCTTTGAATCTACATCGGAAGATTCAGATTTACATCGACAACAAACAAATTATGGTCATTGTTGATAGTGGAGAATTACAGATAGTTAAGTTACTTTTATTATATTTATTTTAATTAAATTGGAAAGAATATGACAAATGATAATAATATGTTAAGGCAATAACAATACTACCTACATAATTAATAATCTAGTAGAGCAATATGCAGTATTAATTTAAACATTTCCAACAGATATCTTTATGTTGCTGGATTAAGTGTAATAAACCATTTTTCAAAAACTTTCTTCCTTCTTTTTGTCTTCAAAAACCAATAATGCATTTTCTACCAAACTCATTCTTCTCTGCATTGTTTTATATCTTCCATAGCTTAATATTACCAATCTCGTTATGTTCTTTCAATAAACTGACGATTTCTTTCCAAATATGTTTATAACAGATAAATAGTACCTACATTCGAATCTTCAAAGGGTGACACAGATAAATTAAATTGGTTTCAAGAAAGTCTGCAAAATTTTGTCCCACACAGATCTTATTTTTGTCCATCGAACGACATTTTTTATTCACTAATCACAATTTTTCAGACGTCCTGGTAGGTATTGCACCAATATTTTCTGCACTGCACATTTTCGTCTACTTCAGTATTCTTTTAATACTCGGTAAACCGACTTTACTACTATTTCAAAAAAATGTAAAGTAATAATGTACCCACTGCTTGAGAAATTTTGAAAATAACATGAATATATTTGGTTTTTTCATCCAATATTTATTTATTTATCTGTCAAAACTATCAAAAATGGAAATTATCAGCTGGGCTGAGTTCGAGAACATCGCACTAGTATGAAGTTCACCTATTTTTGTGTCCGAGAACTCTTGAGCGTCTTCTTGTTGTGTACTCCCCCACTGGCGGATCTAGGGAGTTTTTAAGGGGGGGGGCATGAGTTAATGGAAATTTGTAACCAAAGTAATAAAATCCATAGAAATGAACTATATATAGATGTATATTTTCTTTATTTCTCATAGTCATTTATTTTTCGACCAACTGCTTTACCTATATCGAAAATATTTTCATTTTCTATATTTTCCTCTAATTATAGAAAACGGTTTTATCGAGATGAAGGTGGCGATTCTACCTCATTTTGAATGCTTTGAGATGGTTTTTTCAATATTTTCATTTTTTATATTTTCCTCTCGATATGATGATGACGGTCCTGCCTCGCTTTGAATATGTTCAATTTTCTGCTTTTTTTGTACTGGCAAAAAGTAAGAATCACTCTTCCTTCTATTCATCTGAAAAATTAAACATCTCAGCTCAGTTCTCCTGATCAAATAGAAAGTGTAAATGTTTTTTTTTTCACCATGATCAAAAACAAGCATAAAAATATAAGTCTTTTAGTTGGAACTTGTTAAATTTGGGAATGTAGAAATTAAATGATTTCCAAGAATGAATTGAAGAATTGGCTGGGGCTCTAAATAATAGTTTTTTCATCCAAGTGGTAATAATTTTATACACTGTTTATCAGTTTTCGAAAATATGCAAAAAATCAAACTCGTTAATAATGTCAGTGTTGCATAGGTACTTACCATTTTTTAAGATAAATTCAATTTCAATTATCACTATTTCTGTTTCAATGGAAAAGATCTATAAAATGAACCTTACTCTTACTAATCTTGTTTGAGCAACAAATTTGAAATGACCCTTTCATTCAAAAACAAGTGGAATATAATCAGTTTTCATTCATGTGCCGTTTCCGACAAAAAACAAGTATTTTTTACTTACTCCTTTGTTTTTGATTCTTACCGCTCACCGCCACCGTTCACGGATTACCGCTAAGATGCCTTTTACTAAGAGCACAGTCCCCGAAAATAATTATTTTCCCTCTATCGTTATCTGATTTGCCGCCCTTTGATTTAGCCGCCTGTGTTTTGCACATTCGCATGGCATAGAAGGATATTTTTTGTTTCATAGTTATATTGGATGGTGAACGTCTCGTATGAAATTTAAAAACATGTGGATTTGGGATGTTTGAGTGTTTGAGAATCAATACAACGAATAATTTTGGTTTGTAAAACATATAACGTGTGTTTCATTCTTGTTGAAAACCAATCAAAGGTTTAGTTGCATATCCAGACTCTGGTTGTTGAACCAATATCAAGGGGGGGGCCATGGCCCCCCCTCAGATCCGCCAGTGTACTCCCCCACAGTCCGAGAACTCCTTAGAACGACGCTCAAATTACACCAGTCCCAACTCGGTTAGAAATCGCACCTGTCCAAGGATTTAACATCCTTGAACGCGCCCCAGGTGATGAGGTGATAGAGAATCAACAATCAACTGACAAGTTGACAAATGACAGATGACAGTTTTTTTGAACTTATTTGGTTATTTTGTATTGATTTGATTAAGCCTTGTCTTTTGATTATAATATACGGTCAGATAAAGCGTTTGAAATACATAAGCAAGTTTATGTACATCAGATTCATCAAGGCGACTGTCATATGACGTCAGGTGAACACCCTCCTTAGTCCTTATACACATACCAACGAGATCGGTAATCTGTGCCAACGAGGTAAAAAAGAAACATACACACCAATATTCATAACAAAGCCAAAAAAAATTATAACAGTTCTTTTTCAGCTACTTATGTTGACACAATGTGAATGGATTTAACAAAGTTCAAAGTAAGTGGAGCTCCTCCAACTGTGTACTACATTCCAAATTTTATAACAGCTGAGGAAAACTCCAATATTATTAAAAATGTATATTCAGTTCCAAAACCGAAGTGGACTAACCTTTCAAATAGAAGACTACAAGACTATGGTGGTGTTCCTCACGAAAAAGGAATGATACCAGAAAAAATTCCTAACTGGCTACAAATATATTTAAATAAAATTAATGATCTACAAATATTTGAAAATTGTAAACCAAACCAAGTGCTTGTAAATGAGTATTTACCTGGGCAAGGTATTATGCCTCACACTGATGGTCCCCTTTTTTACCCTACAATATGTACAATTTCTTGTGGTTCCCATACCATTCTTGAATTTGTGGAAAATAATGAAAGCAGAAAAAAAGTATGTGATATTTTATTAGAAGAATGTAGCCTTGTAATTGTTAAAGATGATTTATATTCGAAATATTTACATTCCATATGTGATAGAAAGTTAGATGACATAAAAGATTGTGTTAATTTGGAATTATGTGAAAAAAATATATATGGTGAGGTTTTAGAAAGATCTACAAGAATATCTTTGACTATAAGGAATGTTCCAAAAACTTTAAAAATAAAATTATTTTAAAATTGGGAGAATTTTCAATATCAATTAAAATAAATGGATAAAAAGTGTCGATGCTAATGGAATTGATGAAAGTGAATATTGTGTATCATGACAGTTATATCTATATATGTATTTCAGGGTGACATTCACAGATACCTAAAAGATCTATTGTGCCCCCTTACTTCTACTTAGTTTCTGAGGAGAGTCTCATAAACTAGTAGCTCCTTTAGTCCTATTTCCCAGAAAAATTCTAGGATATCTGCAGGCTTCCTTAGGTAAATGTCCCTCTTTTATCCAGTAATCTCCCAGGTGCTGTGCCCTAAGATTCTGAAGTTCTGTGCAGCTAGAAAGTATGTGGGTGGAGGTTTCTTCTTCCATGCCACAAAATCTGAATTCTTCCTCCACTATTTTGGGCTTTTTCAGGTGCCCATTAGACAATCCAGTGACCTGTCAAATAAAATGCATTAAATGCAATATGGCGACACAGGGCAAACAAATGTGATTTATTACATTGTAGACCTTGGATTTTAGTATACAAAGTGTTTATTTTGGAGAAAGGTGCTTTTATTTTGCTTTGGTGTCTCTAAACTAATAATATACAATAAAAAGTTCAGTTTTATAAAACTTTTAAGCTGGGTATCTCAATTTAGGACCAACTTTTGGTTGTGTACCTATGTAAGAACATTATTTTTTTGTTAGTGGTTTTTAGACTATCAAGAATTATTATTTAATATATATGGGTAAGTACACACTGACTAAACCATATACAATATTATAATGAAAGTGAAACTGCTAAAATTTCACTTGTTTGAATTGGAAGATATCACCTGCAATATTTAACTTTTATGGAGTGAAACAGCTACTTCAAAATGCCAACAACTTGTATTGTAGTCGGTTGTGGGAGCCGTTCAAACTGAGACCAAGTAAGCTTTTTTAAGGTCCCAGCTGTTTTAAAGAACACATTTTTGGTGCACAAAGAGAAATGTGGTTAGCTGCAATCAATAGATGATTTAACAGAATCAAATATCAGGCTGTATGTAGCAGGCATTTTGTTCAATAACAATAATCATAAAAACTAAGAAAATTGATATTTTAAATAAAAAATACTAATCAAATGAACAATATACTAAACACTAATAAAATATATACTAAATTGAAGCAAAATATACTAATAATTTCGACTAAAAAGTCTTGAGCACTATTTATGACAATACAAAACTAACCTATCTATTTAAATTGTTTGCCCTGCACGGCCATATTAGGTCACGTGACGGCAATGTCCTTAGGATCCCTGTTAAAGCTCTTAGCACAGCTTTACTTTGACTCATGCATGCATTTGATTTCAACAGGTTGTAGTCACCCAGAAGAATCTTCGAATGTTTAAGCCCTCTACTAGACCTTTCCAATGGTCAGATATTCTCTATTTTTGGCTTTGCCTTTTTCTTCCAATATTACATTGAACTGATTCCACAAAAGGAATCAGGCCCCCAAAAAGGGTATACAAGTACCCCTCTTTGCTAGTTTATCTGCTATTTCACTTCCTTCCATTCCATTGTGTCCTGGAATCCATAGTAAGGTGACTATATTGTTCTTGCCTAGTTCATTGATTTTGTCTAGGCATTCCCACACTATTTTGGAACTGATTACACAAGAGCTAAGTGCTTTAATGGCTGCTTGACTTTCCGACATTATGATAATCCTTTTTATTCTGTAATTAGAGTTTTGGACAACTAAGCACCAATAATTAAAAAGCAGAAATAATTCCACTGTATTATATTCACTATAATATAAATTTAATGTATACTTCAGTCTAAGTAACACGTGGCCGGCTATGCTAACACCAAAAATTGAAAAAGTAAGTTTCAATAGGGCATGTCCACGTGACGTCACAAACTAGTCTGGTGGTAAAACAATAAACAAAGCGTTCAGACCACGTGTGGTAGGTACTTAATAGTGAGGTTATGCTGATTTATAATGATAGATCATGTTTGAGTTTTGCTTCAGTGTACTTTTAAAGTTATTTTAATTGTTGAGCTTGCATATTTAATAATATATAATATAGGTTAATAGTTGTTTGTTGTTAGATAATTTTCATCATGTCTTTACCACCAAAGTATTGTGAATGTCAACTGTCGTGGACATGCCCTATGTATTTGGTTTACTATAAAATAAATTTAACCTATACTTCAGCCTCAGCAACATGTGGTGGTTATTGTAACTTATAGGGCATGTCCACGACAGTTGACAATACTTTGGTGGTTTATCAAACAGCAAAAAACTATTAACCTATATTATATATTATTAAATATGCAAGCTCAACAATTAAAATAACTTTAAAAGTACACTGAAGCAAAACCAACTAAACTCAAACACGATCTATCATTATAAATCAGCATAACCTCACTATTAAGTACCACGTGTTCTGAACGCTTTGTTTATTGTTTTATCACCAGGCTAGTTTGTGACGTCACGTGGACATGCCCTATATGGAAGTTTGACATAGCGCCATCTATTGAATTCTTACTCAATCCAGTTAAAAGATGTCGCCATCTGTTAGAATCGTTTGGAACTAACAGACAATTGTGACTGTCAAATAATATGCAATAAAATAATATTCCGATCATAAATTGAGATGTAAGCTAACCTATCTTTCAAATTGGATCAAACTGCACACGGTGTACAAATTTGATTAAAATCGGTTAAGTAGTTCAGGAGTCACGTAATTTGTATATATTTTTCTACTACCGTGTGTAAAGTACGTACTTTAGACACATTTTCGAGTGCGTAAAACTTTATTTTACGCACTAGTGCGTAAAACTTTATTTCACGCACTAGTGCGTAAAGAGTTTTACTTTACGCACTAGTGCGTAAAGAAAAAATTTCAATATGTATGTAGTTATAGATATCTAGTCTAGTCTATAAAAATATAGGTATAATAAACGGATATTAAATCTAAGTTTTTTTCATAAATTGGAGATAGAAACCTATAGAATTCGGTAAAGTAACCTAATAATTATTGTTAAATAATTATTGAGTACTGGAAATAATACGGTAAATAGGTATAAGTTGGCGGTGAGTGACTAACATTTCTTTGTGAATTAAATCTGACATTTAAAATTTAAATTGAGATCTTCCGACTATACCTAGAGTAAGCAATTGTATTTTATATTCAGGAATTGAATATTTTTAGAAAACTATGATGTTATTTTAGATTATTA
>CAJUYG010007937.1:0-10350 GCA_910591675.1 Galerucella calmariensis | reverse complement strand
CAAGATTTAGCTGACGCCTCGGCAGATAACAATATTATCCTGAGGTGAGTTAAAGGGCACGACAGGAGTAAAGGAAATCGCACTGCTGATTCTTTAGCCAGGGACGCCGCTGGACTAAAAATTCTAGGACCCAGTGACATCTACGGCCTAACGACTTCGACAATTGCGGAACTAGCCAAACCTAGGAGGACAACTCCTCGGGAGGATGTACAATGGGTCACATGTGGCCTAAGTGCTGTGAGCCTACACACTCACCCTCCCCACTCTACAGATACAGATACAGAAGGGGTCTAATTTGAAGCTTTATGAATACTATATAAAAATCTCAGAATCCTCAAATTACTTATGACCGTACAATTCCTTATTGAAATTCGGTTGCTACCACTAAAATATCGGATAAAAATACATCTCTCGCATTTCTATCCTTCTATGACTGACATTGTCTCTCTGCTTCGGTAGTCGCGTGCCGTTCCATTGTTGATACAACGCTCGCCGGTCTCGGCGGTCTCCCAGTTCAGTACTGACGAAGCTTATAGAGTAGTACGTGAACCAAAATCCGCTTGGACCGCTTGGCTACCTACATGTTGCGGAGCTTTCATATTTCTAATAATATTTTCGTTATGTGAGCTTAAACCTAGGGACGTTGGGAAACAAAAAAATATACAAAGCATAATTGTGTAAGATCGAATTGGGCTTAACGAATTACGTACTTGTCAACACTGCGAAAATATACTTATCACTTAGTAGTGATATTTCAGTTTTGGTTTTGTATCGAGGGTTTGTTAGCCTTCGCATGGGTAAACACAAAAAAACAAATATCAGAAATGGTTACCGAATGCCCAGCAGAGGTAGTAAACTAAAGTGCTGCTAGCACTGATTCATGAAGGAGACGTTGTTGTTTCTGTAATCATAGATTCTCATACTATTTAAAGAGCTTGGTAACATAGTCCAGGTCAGTGCCGGATTAACCACGTAGCAATTGCTACAGGTCCCGCGCGAAAGAGGGCCCAGCATATTCAAACCCACTCATCTCTGCCTGAGCGTATTTTTTTAAGGGAAACCTCAGACACTCGGTACCCGCCTATAGATAGCAAATAAACGTATTGAGTATTGAATTGTTTTTTTACCACTTTATACTTAAAAACCCATAGCAGCCCTCTTTGAAAGAATTTGCTACGGGCCCCGCGCTTGCTCAATCCGGCACTGATCCAGGTACAAAAGGAGTCATGTACAATGGTTTTTATACTGTACGAGCTATAGTTGTTCCAGTTGGAGTTGAACTAATTTAAATAAGAGCAGCAAATTGTCTACTTTGAGCATTGTATAAAGATAGGTCTATCTTTATACAATGCTTTGAGTATCCAGATGATAAATATAGTTGGGGAGGCGAGGTCCCTAAATGGCGACATTCTCGAGCGCCGTCGAGACCTATCAAAATCGAAAGATAAAGTAATTTCGAAAAGAAAAGCTCGTATGGTAAAAAACATTTTAGCGGTGGGTATGGCGTGTACGGTTTTTCAAAAATGTTAAAAAAAAAAGGGTTACTTGGGCATACTCGAGCGCGTCAGATATTCATACCACGCATGCCCCAAGTGCCTCTGATAACAACAGTATACTAATCTGCCGGTTTGCGTGGTGGTGGTAGTCAAAAGTCCGAGAAAAAAAATTACTCGAGCGCGTCAGATTTTCGGAAGGGGTGTTAAGTAGGCCCCAAGGAAGCTTTAGCCCTTTAAAAAAACTGACGATTTCGGCGAGACGATAAGTTACGATAAACAAATTTTTGAAAATGCAAAAAAAGTTCTTTTGAAATATTTCAGCGGGTCAGATTTTCATAGGGGAGGTTTATCTCTGTATCCTGAAAGCATATTTTCTTAATCTGACAAAAATGTTGGTGGGTTCTCTTAATCTGACCGAAAAAGGTTTTTTGGAACTTTAGTTAGTCAGTTATGTTTGAGCGACCAGTGGTTGCGACGCAAAAGATCTGACCGTTACGTTACGTTATGTTACGCTGCTTCGTAAAATGTGCCTTGCTTGCTTGCGTGCGTGTGCTCTCTCCTGAGTCTCTCTCTCGTTTACGAAGCAGCGATTCATGTGCTTCAGCCGGGAATCGCCCGCGTGGCAGGCGAGCATTCTACCACTGAACCACCGATGCTACATTAAAATTCAATGCAAAGCTGGTATTCAGTGCTGGTGATCTACTTGAATTTGTTTGGATAAATTTTTACTATTATTTCCATAATTTTTTTGCGCGATTGATCTTTTTGGTTTATTTACAGCATCGGTTGTCAGGACGGTAGGTTGTGTTTACTAGTTTCTAAGCTTAACACGTCGGTAAGTGATTTACTTACCGTTCAGACGTCGGTAAGTAAACTACGTCTTAGCCCTACATACATTTAAGTGGTCCTAAATAATATATTACTTCATTCATTACACAAAAGAAACAAAAAAAAATAAGAAGATTGATATTTTTTAATGAACAGAATCGAACAGAACAATATTAAAAGTAATAAATAGCATGTAAAAAATTTCACCAAAATGCAAAATATATTTTAAACTGATCGAGAAGTATAAATGTCACTTTTGACATTTCGTTCATTTCGAAGAAATTTAAATTATTTTATTCGAAATTCGAATATTTCAATACGATCGCGCAAAAAATGGTATAAGCATTTCGAACGTTAAGGGTAATACCGTAAACAACCCTTACCGTTCTTGATACTTAATATACGAGTACTATTATCGCCAACTGTCAGTAAAACCGTCAATTATCAGATTGATTTCCGGAAGTAAACAAACAGTTTACATATGCGTCTGATAAAGTGACATATGCGTCCGGTAAAGTATTTTGACTTTGACATTACTCGAAAATCATCATCTGTCAGTGTCACGCTTCTCCCTATTACGGCTCGATAATAGGTTTCTTGCGATTTATTTATAACAAATTATTGTTGGAACTTCTTTGACTTCAGGAATTAACTTTTCATAATGCTTCAGGGTGTACCTTCAATTTAATTAAATATAACAAATAATAAGTGGATTTTTCTATATGTGCTGTTTACTTTGTTATGATAAAATGCAATGAAATATACCTCAGTTTTCTATATTCTGAATTCTGAGCAGTTGGCGATAAAATTTTGTATTCACCACGTCAGTAAAGTGTCTTTATCGAACTTGCCTGTTATTCGCCTCGCTTCGCTCGTCTCACTTTACTGCCTTGGTACATAAATTACTATTAAACTGATCGAGAAGTATACATGTCACTTTTGACATTTCGTTCATTTCGAAGAAATTCAAATTATTTCATTCGGAATTTATTTCAATACGATCGCGCAAAAAATGGTATAAGCATCTCGAACGTTAAGGGTAATTACAACGTTTGCATGTTTGCATCTCGTAAAATTGGACAATGATATGAGGATTAAGGGGTCTAGCACATTTTCTTTTCGAAAAACAGGGTGTTGAAATTTTGAAAACTTGAATGTTTTAATTCGATAACTTTAAAATGGATGGATAAATTGATTTGACTTTTGGCAGGTTGTTTTTAAATGTAAAAGGGCATATTTTGATAGAAATAGTAGTTTGTGCAACTAGTGTGGATATGATGGCCATATCGCACGAGGCCGAAGTTTGAGCGGAGTGCTCAATCGTTCAAGTGCGATATGGACAATCCACACGAGTCGAACAGCATATTTTTTCTACGACCACTTAAGAAAAAATCTAGAAAATATAAATTTCTATAAACTGTGATATAACTTTTTTCTCCTGTGAACAATGAACCGATAAAGTTAATTTCAATTTCTTGTAAGAGGTTTACCTCAAACTCTGTGAATGCACACACTGTAAATGCACTTTGTACCTGCCAATTTGTACGTGACATTCCGGACGAAGTAGTTTCTATGAGGTAGATTAACATCAGACGCCTAGGACCTGTCCGAAGAAAATAAGGAAAGTAAAACCAATGTAAAACAACAAACAACGTAAACAACATAAAACAACAAACATTCACTGTGATATCAGTTATAAAATCATTATACAACTTATAAATTTAACAACTATGAGCAATGGACATACGTTGCGTATCCCTTTCCTGTTCACGAGAAAGAATTTACATATTGGTAGTGTGTTCTTAATTTCTCTCTCTATAGGAGAGAAGAATTGAAATATTTGACCAATATCAGTGTATACTGATCCTCACCAACGGAGATTATCCGTCGCACATTAAATGTAAAAATTTGCCTTTCAGCGATGATCGTGCTACAGGTTCTCGACATGTTGGTAAGGAAAAATGAATGGCTACTCGCCGTCCGGTAAATATTTAAATATTCCAATGATAGTGGCCAAATATAACACATTGTATTAATTACTATGTCCTTGCGTGAGATTTATAACAAAATGATTTGGTATACTTTATAAAACTCACACTAACATTAGAAACATAAAATAAAAAATTGTAAGAAGTAGTTTCGTGTTCTTAAATTCCGTAAGTAATGGATTCTGTTTTCTCGGTGGTAAATCCTTAGAGAAATGTTATTTAATTTTCTCACGATACCGTAAACTAGAGCAGTGAAGTGGTAAGAGAACACTCCATTATTTCCGAATGTAGAAAGTATTTTCAACATCTATTTTGTTATCTTCTTGTATCCCATTATTAACATTATTTTTGTTTCGTTAAATAGCTCCACGCCTATTTTTCATCCTTATAATAAGTTTTAATGTTGGTATTTACTTTACAGAGTTCTTTTTAGCATTCTTGAGCACTGTCATCACAACCAAATAAAATAAGCTACAAACAGAGGCGGAGTTAACGGTACAGTTGTTCTAGGGAAACCGTCAGAGGCATGCGCATTAAAAAAAAGAGAAACAGTTTGACAGTTGGTGATTTAAAAATCCTCTGTTCGTAGAAAGAAATTTGCGGTTTCGGATCAGTTGCCAACTATCAAAATAATTTGCTGACCAGGATCAAATTTTTAGTTTGAGCATGCGTATTGTGATGCTGTACACAGTGACATATTTTTACTATTTTTCTATTGTGAAAAAAAAAACGGAAATAGCTAACCGGTCAGCTCCTTCTAAAATAAATTGATTAAAATCATTTGTATGTTGTAATACCGGACATTTAAAAAAAATCGCTTGCTTCTTATTAGGATGGCCAAAGAATGACAAACACATCACCGAATTTGACGAGTAGTTCATATGCCATTATTTCTAGAACCTCAATATCCTCGTCCTCAAGTCAAGTATTAATCGTAATAATTCCATACTGACACACCTACACCGACTTCGTTTTATTACCTCTTACCTACTTACTCAGCTCTTCGCTTGCGTTGCGTTAAAGGTAGTCGTTCGATAGTCGCTACAGAGACATGCTGCAGCTGCAGGCGACCGAGGCAAAAGGCAAGCGACCGAGATAGGACAGGAGAAACCTAGAGGTCTCGTTCGTAGCATGCGACAGAATAACAGATCAGTACTTCTTTTGCTGTTAAGAAAGAAGGATGTAGAATGTCTGCCAATAAGAATAGAATTATCAAACGAATTTTATTAGAGGAAGAGGAAGATCAGAATTTAATATTATGCTATTTATATGGGAAAAGCAAGAGAGTACAGCAAATACTTTCCCTCCTTACAATATCTCTGTAACTTTCTAGTTTAAGGTCCTATAAAGTTGGGTTTTGCTCAACTAAATCTATAAGTAGATCATCTTCTTCCCCTAAAAATAGTGACGACTTTGATTGCGATTGCGTACAGTAGTGTCTCTACCTCTTGCCTCGGCCGCCTACAGCTGCAGCATGTCCCTGCAGCAAGTGTCGAACGACTACCTTAACCAAAAATGTTAGGTTAAGTGTCATTTAAATACATTTGGGGGCCGATCTAACTACCGCTTGAAATAACGTAAACTTACTGGCAGTGACAGATAAGTGACACTTACACTTTGGTGTAAAAAGTTAGGTTTCCCTTTAGCGATTTAAGTATCACTTAAGTTTTAAATGAAGGTGTTACAAATGGCCCTTACCGAGTACGACAGTTGACATAGTTGAAATAAACGTACACCACTGAGTTATAAAACTTGGGAATATAAAACGAGTAAAGTTGGCAGTCACACACGCGATCATCGCATTTTGTAGGGTGGTAAAATCTTAGGTGGTTGCCGGTATGCGGTTATATCAAGCCTAAACAAGTCACGTACTATGCTTTTGTGTGTGTACCAGTCGCTGCCGGTCTCCTAAGTGAGACATTAAAAGGATTTAGATTGATTGATAATAAAAAAGGGATACATTAACCATTTAGTATTTAAATAGCCATAGATTAAATTGATTTTAAAACTGTTGGAAATTTAGGCAACTGTTTTAAGGGATAACATTTTGTTTAATTTTTTTTTTTCATTTTTGTTGTCAATGGTATCAAAGTTTTCCTCAGTAGCGGCTCCTCCATTAAGTCATTGGGTCAATGACCATCCATTAAAAAATAGAATATAAAAAAATCTACCTAAAACATTTCAAGATCCCAGTGTAAACGTTGTCCACGTGACGTCACAATCTATTTTGACAACAGCCTGGTGGTAAAACAATAAACAAAGCGTTCAAAATACGTGGTACTTGATAGTGAGGTTATGCTGATTTATAATGATAGATCGTGTTTGAGTTTAGTTGGTTCAGTGTACTTTTAAAGTTATTTTAATTGTTGAGCTTGCATATACAGTGCCCTCCCCCCCTCGTATCTTTTGATCAGCTACACTTACATTAATAAAATTTGGAGGGTGAAAAAAAAATGTTGTAAACTTCTCTACGAATGGTAACAGGTGACGTAATAGTAATAGATGACGTCACAGTGCCACTCTGGCCGATAATTTCAAATAGGACCTTATGGCAAGTGATATCTCGTTTGAAAGACATTGACATTGGCTACATAGCCATATATTAATTTTGTTTGGGCTTAAACTAATTTTGACGGATAAATTAAATAAATACCAAAATTATTGAAATTATTTTTTTAAATTTAATTGATCAAATATCAACAACAAAACTTACAGCAAGTGTTCGAAATGTGCTCCGTCTACTTCCTGACAGTAATACATCCTATTAGTAAACTCTTGTCGTACTCGTTCGAATGTGTCAGCTGAAATTGCATTGCATTCTTCAATAATTCTTTCTTTCAAAACGCCAATGCTATCTGGTGCCGTAGTATAAACCTTGGATTTCAAGTACCCCCATAGAAAAAAATCTAATGGTGTCAGATCCGGTGACCGAGGTGGCCATTCTATAGGACCTCGCCGGCCGATCCATCTACCTCGATATTCTCCATCCAGGTAACGTCTTACTGCACCATAATAATGTGCAGGAGCACCATCTTGTTGAAATGTTATTTCCAGATGGCCGAATTCAACTGGATTATCTTCCAGAATTTCAAGAATTAACGGCTCAATTGCATTTTGTAACATCTCCAGATACACTTCACTGCTTAAATTTGAATTTAGGAAAACAGGACCAACTATGTGGTTTCCCAAAATACCTGCCCAAACATTGACTTTTTCTGGAAATCGGGTATGTTGTTCAAGAAAGGTGTGAGGATTTGTGTCACTCCAATACCTTACATTTTGTGTAATGTGTGTTTTGACTAATTTTATTTGTCATACATTCACAGAATTCGAGTCTTCTGTCGGGATCGTCATGCGAAAGGTGGTGCACCATTTTAACTTGTATGGATGAAATTTATTTTTAGCCAACACCTCTGTACTGTACTTTTACTTACTTCACAGATAGACGCAACTTTAGCTGAAGAGGAAGTAGGTCAAGTAGGGTTTACTACCATTTCAGCAACTATATCAATTTTTTTATCATCACTAAATGCTGGTCGACCAGATCGTTTGGCATCTTGAACACTACCTGTTGCTTCAAACTTGTGAAGAAGCTCCCTAACTAACGATTTTCGTAGTTGAGACTTGATTGAAACTCCATTAGTTTATTAATAATTTTTCCCACACACTACCAGCTGACTGCTTATGGACAGTCTGTCAAAACGACGAATGCACATCGGGCGCTCTTGAACGTTTTCAAACTTCCAGGTGCTTGTATCCTACTGTACGCAAACACTTTTCGTCCGCTGTGGTCACTATTATACGGCACGGTGCGATAATGGCTGTGACAATAACTGTAATTTGCTGCTGTCAAATTAATTATTTACTATATAAATCCGGTTTTCAGTATGTCGTTTATTTAATTTGCTATTTTGACACATAGCTAACCTTAAATTTGATAAATAAAATAAGCAGGCTTGTATTCAGCCAAATTCGAAAAGGCTATGAAATTAATAATTATCGGCTTCTTTTTCTAACTGAAAAGACGTAAGACAAATTGCCGCTACGGAATGGTACATCTGCATCCTATTTTGAATAGTGTACTTTTTCTGGATTGATAGGTCGCGCTTGCGCGTAATATAACCTTCAACTAAACAAAGTTTTCAAGTCAAACATTAGGGTTAACGTTTGTAATATTTTCATAAATCATAAGTATATATGCTCAATCCTTCTTTTTTTTTCTAATGTTTTGGATGAAAAAACTGTAAAGATTCCTCATTTTTTATGTAGGTAAATACTATGGAAATAATCTGGTCGACTGTAATTGTGTGAATTTAGTTTTTCATCAAAATATCCATTGTACAGTTATGGACATAATACAAAAATGTTTTACACGTGTGTAAATAATGAACATGAATGCAAATTTAAACAAACTAGAAAATTAAAATAATTTTTAATGGATAGAATGCATGTTTTTCCGTGTAAAAAATTCGATTTATAGTCTAAAAACAAATACTGTTTTAATTAGAGCTATAATTATATCAAACATAATCATACTTTTTAATCACATCACCGGATCCTCGCTGTGTAACAATTGTTTATTTTTCATTTCCATGTTTCGGTACAAAACGCTCATTTTCAACGGCGTGCTGAAATTGGCCAAAACGGGAACAATCAACTTTTATTTCCTGATGCAGATTCAACTTTTAAATGTCGGTAGGACATTTAATAAAAAATTAATAACAGATAATACTTATTATTAAATAAGACCAGTAAAGACCGCCGCAGAGGTATTTTATTTTTTAGTGATGAATATTATTTAGACCAGCTTCAGAAAACTTTTTTATGTTCTATTTTAATCGTTAGTTTATTGGAAAATAAAACCACCTTTTTCAAACCCTGTCAGGACACCTATAAGTGCACTCTTCTCTTCTGAAAATTTTTTTGGCAAAATTTTTCGATTGTCATGAAAGTTTGTTGCTTGGCAATTTTGCGAATGACATTATTAACAAAATGTAATGAGCAAAATTACCTAATCGCAACAAACTTGAATACGACAAAAGAAAAATTTTACCTTACAAAATTTTTAATTGAGTGGTATTCGACATGACTTTTTCACGAGAGAAAAACTAAAAAATGATATGTTCAAACGTTTTATTTATTGCAAACTTCAATTATACAAAAAGCCAAAAAAATAATAACATGAAAAAAAAAATAATTATTTATGTAAAAAGTACAATGATTATAATTAGGTATTTTCCATATATTTGAAATCAAATAAAATATTATTTACTATCATAGGGATGAACCCTTAGATAAGTTTTACAATCGTACAAAATCGATTAACCCACCCAGCACCAAATATTTCAGGTAAAAAAAGCAAGTAAACGGTGAAATTCAAACGGAACTCGAAACGACCGCTCATTGGTCGTGACGTCACTTCGCATATAAATACGTCTCAGTTCGTTGGCGTCATATCGATTTTTCGTTGTTGTTTGTTATTTCAGCTTTGTGTAGGAGTGAAATTGAGACGAAATCTTATAATTTGTTTTATTTTGCTTAGTAAAATAGTATTTTTGATTAGTGTTAAATAGTTTTGATGACCGCCGAAGGCTTTGTTAAAGCTTCACCCTCTGTGGATATGTTTATGGTAATGGATTACATAAAAAGGGACGAATGTTTTAATTCAGCTGAAATTCAGGTGCAAAAGCAGCAATGTAAGTATTTAATGTAAAGAATAATTATTGTCTTTTTATTATACATGTGAACGTCCCTGATAAATAAAAACAAAGCTGTTTGAAAAAACGTTTGAGGAATTGTTAAATAAACTAAATATTATAATACTTACACTTGCCTCATATTAGGTTGAAATCTACCTCACAACCTTTAGCATTGACAATGAACATTTGGTTTGTCAGATTCCAAGAATAAAGATGTTAGTCAATACTAACAAAAATATATGGATATTTTGTTTACTAATATTGTTGGTAAATTGTTAAGTATGTTTTTTCAAGTTGTATAATTGAATACATGTTTTAATAACTTTTAAGAATCTTCTA
>CAJUYG010007936.1:0-10353 GCA_910591675.1 Galerucella calmariensis | reverse complement strand
ATTTGGACAAGGTCCCTGTGAGCAGGTAGCCCTTTTGCTAGGTACCCGGACCGAATTCCGAAACACCGTAAAATTAATGTCATTGGCAATATGGCAATTCTGAGAACTCTCGTGATGGATTCATTTTGTCCATAGTCCGTTGGATAAAATGGAATATTGAATATTTCACTATTTCTAGTTCTTCTACCATTAACATTGGAGTTGATGAGTGCTAATAACTCAGGACAATTAATTGCACCATTAATTAACGCATGTAAAAAAGTTAAAGAGCTAACAGATCTACGATGTGCCAGCGTGTTTAAATCTAATACTGTTAATAAAGCATTACTTTGATATACGCCTTCACTAAACCCCATCTTAAAAGCTGCATCACACAAAGATTTGGTTTGAATATTTTCGATGAACTTAACGTCAGTCATTCGGAACGGATTCCACACAACACAATTATACTCCACATTTGAACGTACCAAGGAACAGTAGAGAATCTTGTTTGAATGCATCGACAAAAATCACTTGACGATCTCATTAAAAAGCCCAGCATTTTATTCGGTTTTGCGACTTAGCCTTAGAAATATGCGATTGAAATAATAACTTATGATCTAAAACGACACCTAAGACTTTAACGCTTCTCACTTGATCAAGTGGAGCATTGCTCAGCATGTAAGATGTTGAAATAGGGTTGATGCTCCTGAAAAATGAAATTTGTTGACAGTAGGATTAAGCCTCAACAGGTTTACATTGCACCAATTTGAAATATTGTCCGAATCACTCTGTAACAAGAAAGTGTCATTAGCATTGACTATACACTTGAATAATTTTAGATCATCTGCAAACATCAAAATTTCCGAGTTGCATATAACATCAGGAATATCACTGACATAAAGATTGAACAGCACTGGACCTAGGTGGGCACCTTGTGGAGCTCCCGATGTAACGGAGATAGACGTAGATACAGAGCCAGCACAACGTACAGATTGCGTACTGTTTTCCAAAAAGCTACCTAACCACCTTAAAATACAACCGTCAAATCTTATTGCATTCAATTTTGTTAATAAAAGTGAATGGTTAACACGATCGAATACTTTAGTAAAATCGGTTTATATTGCATCAACCTGCCCTCTTTTCTTGAATGTATTTAGGATAAAATGTTTATACAGTACTGTTGGACATGACGAAAATAACGAAAACGAAAATACTCCCAGTGACGGCTGGGACATAAGCGCTACAGTGCTGCAAAGCTTCTAATTAACTAAATTATTTTCAGCTTAATGCGTAAGTAAAGTCCACCAACGGAATAACGAACCTATTTCGCGGGTTCGTTGATATTTTATATAGCTGGGCCATATACGAACGTATACTGCGAGCACACTGCACACTTCTCCTCCTTGACGGTCTAAGATAGTTTGCTGCATTTACTTCAGCGCAGCGTGGTATACAGTATGGTTGGATTTAACTAATTAATTTTTTCGCAAATTTCCATTTGAAGGATTTACGACGTAGCGAGATTAACGTAATAGAGTGCGGGTGTTTCTTTTTCTATGCATTGTTGACAATTATTATATAAACTGTGAACTATGGAGGTGGTCTTCAACTTAATAAATGTAAAGAGATTTTCTAAATATTCATATGAATATCACCTTAAAATTTTTACTACGAGTAGCCTCTGTCAAGTCCAACAATATTTTCAGTATATTGAAAGAAAAACATAGTCCAGCTCATCAAGCTATACAATCAGGGAGGAACACTTCTCCTGGTCTTAATGGTTTGCAAGCAATGTTTCTTAAAAAATGTGCAGAATCAATTTCCTATCCACTTTCAATCATCATGAATGCCTCTTTCAGGCAATATTCTATTCCACCAATCTGGAAATCGGCGTCAGTTACTCCTATATTTAAGACTGGATCCAAGCAATTACCGACCAGTAAGCCTGGTACCTATTGTTTGTAAAATTATGGAATCTATTATTAGTGAGGCCATGTCTAAGTTCCTTCTTCAAAAAAATGTCATACCTCTTCATCAACATGGTTTTGTTCGAGGTCGCTCTACCATGTCCAATCTTCTTCACTGTGTTAATGACTGGACAAAAGCTTTAGACAACAAAGATCCGATCGACGTAATTTATTTAGACTTATCCAAGGCATTCGACAAAGTCCCAAAAAGAAGACTTATATAAATTAGATCACTTTGGCATACGGGGTAGCCTGAATTTATGGATCTCCAATTTTTTATCGGACAGGATTTTTAATGTCATAGTCGGCCGAGAGTTCTCCAATGACAGGCCAGTTTCTAGTGGTGTTCCACAGGGTTCCGTTCTTGGCCCATTGCTGTTTGTTGTTTACGCAAGCGATCTTCATATATTGGTCTCAAACTCAGTTTCTTTTTATGCCGATGACACAAAAATATTTGCTAACCCTTTAAGAGACCATTTCACCCTCCAAAACGACACACACACTATACAGCGGTGGTGTTTGGACTGGTTGCTTCCCCTGAATATTAATAAATGGCAAGACCAATCCCAATTTATCATACAAGTTAAATGGGCAGTTACTAAATACGGTTACCAGCCATGATGACCTAGGCATCTTAGTGAACTCAAATTTATCGTGGAGTGAACATGTTGTGTCCGTATGCAACCGCGCGAAATCCAGACTCTATCTGATACAAAAATCGTGCTCTAGAGTGTCACTTGAAACTTACTGTAAACTGTACAGATGTTACGTGCGTCCTATTTTAGAATATGCGGGTCCTGTGTGGTATCCTGATCTTATTCGCAACCAAGTTTTATTAGAAAACGTGCAAAGGAGGGCTACTAGACTTGCATTCGGTCGCGTAAGGCCTTCCTATGAGGAGCGACTGACTGGGGCGAATCTCATCTCGTTTCAAGACCGTCGACTTCGGGGAGACTTGATATTATGTTATAAAATCATTAAGCACAACTTTGGTGATCTTCAATCTATGTTTCTATTCAACACTGATCTTAGACTGAGAGGTCACCCATTTAAACTTAAGAAGGAGTCCTTTAGACCCCGAGTAAGACAGCACTTTTTACCAAACAGAGTGTTTGATGTCTGGAACAACATTCCTGATGATGTTGTTGACGCACCATCAGTTAACGCATTTAAGTACAGGATTGATAGACTTCTATTTAATAGTTAATAGTGCGCATTGTTGCATCTATTATTTATCTGAATTTGTGTTATTTATATATTTTTTCGCTGTATAGTTGTTGCGGTTATTCTTGAAAACTACGATTTTGTTAATTATTGTTAATTTGTCATTAATTATGTTTATAGGTGTTTAAGCACTTATTTATGTTCTCAGATCATGGGCTTCATAGGTTCTTACCTCAGCCCTTATTTCTATTCTAATAATAATAATAATAATAACTTTGGTGTGGTACTCTGAAGTGTATAAATATGAAGATTGAACGCAGGAGTTGGAGTGTCCACGGTGCTAGACCATGGGGAAGCTGGCGTTCGTGTCGACACGAGTCTGCTAAATGAACATTGAAAGAGGGTATTTTTTTAAAGGAGCCGTCCCTTCACCGGCACCACCTCAGCCTCCTGGGATTATTGTGGATACTCCTAGTATTCTGACTACAGCCTATTCAGCCAATCCGCTCCCTGTATTAGCTCATACAGGTTCTTGGCTGGTTATTGGTTGTAGAAATCTTCTGGAGTCATTTGGAGTCTACCATACAGTTTCTGCCTCCTGTGTCCAGCGTCTCACGGTTGCATAGTATATGCAGAGCTGTTGCGGTATCCTTTGTGCATCTTCTGTATGTAAGGTCTCCGTTATACAGCCCTATTTTGTTCAGGTGCTCATTTGTGGGAAAGTGTCCCGTAAGTAGCCGCGTTATGGAGGGTAGTTTTTTTTCTGCTCATTGAGAGCAGTTCTTTCGCTACTTTTTCTGGTGGTTCTTTTATGAATTTCTTCCCATGCATTTGCCTGGGCGTATTCTTCCAGTGTTTATTGTGTTGTTCTTTCAACCAACCTTTTAACCATGACCTAGTCGAGCATCTGGGAGTGCCCACAGCTGGTTCGGGTCCGTTCATCAGAGTTGACGATCCTGGACCAGGATCACGACAAATAGAATTCTATTTTAGTGACGTCACGTTACCTAACAACCGTTTCACATCGTTTGTATGCGATAAATTGGTATCATAACATGGGATTTAAAGCGTAGAATTGACTTCATTCTACAAATCTTAAGAAGAATGGAAAAAACCATAATGGACTGGAAAAGCAAAACCAAAGCTAAAGCAGTTTAGAAAATGTCAAATATGTGTCAAATAACCGAAACATTTTTTGAATTAATACTATTATTCCGAATATTGCCGAACCTAGATTTCTATAATCGCAAAAGATGTGACGTGATATCAAATTTCAAGATTATCGCCAGCTTTTAGGTGACATCACTGAAATAGAATTCTATTTGTCGTGATCCCACCACTGATCCTGCGAGTTCGTCAGCTTTTTCATTGCCAGCGATTCCTTTGTGACCTGGGACCCACTCCAGTGTTACACTGTTCCAAGTCGCCAGTCTCCTGAGTTCTTTAAGTGCTTTAAGGGCAGCTTGACTGTCACTGTAGATCCTGAGCCTGTTGTTGTAGGCTCTCATGTTATTTGCCCTTGCACAAGCAAGTATTGCATAGCTGTTTGAAATACCGAGGCGTATTTTCCAAGCGAGACTATTCCTTCATATTTGCTCGACTTGCTATATATGCCCGCTCCGGTGCCGAGCTCATGAAGGAGGGTATACGAGTATAAGATCCTTGAACTTTCAAATAAGCAGCACTGAAATCTGGGGCTGCCATTAAAAATTCTTAGCACTGACTTAAGTAAGCAAAGTTAGAGTCTGAAATTGCATTCACTGATCCTGACCTGAACCAGGATTTTTTTATGAATATAAAAGAGGGATATGTAGATAAAGAACTAAAAAATAGAAATTTTTTGTTTCCATATATATACTTATATCAAATAATATAATATATAATAAATATTACATTTGCATTATAACATTTTCTATGAATTAATTTAAAATTTCTTAGTGCAGTTGGATAATATTTTGTTGTTATTTGTTCAAAACTTTCAATCCCAATTGTATTCCATCTTCAGCATGAATATTGAAATTTTCATTCGCCAATTTAACAGGAACTCTAGTTTTCGCATTCGGAATAATTTCGAAAATAGGTAAAAGGTGTGCAAAGAACACTTTGGCTTCAAGAACAGCAAATCGTGCTCCTATACAAAGTCTGGGTCCCAATCCAAAAGGCATATAAGTGCAAGGATCAATGTTCCCTTTATTTTCATCGCTGAAACGTTCAGGATCAAAACAATCCGGGTTTGGGAAAAATTTAGGATCGTAGTGGATGGGAAATATCGGCAACAATATTGCTGTTCCTTTTTCTATCACCAATCGTTTTTCTCCTGGTAGCTCTGGCTCAATAACGTACTCTTTGGTGCATACCCTATGTCCTTCTGGAAAATTTGGCCATTTCCTTAAAGTTTCTGTGAAAAAAAGAACAAATATTTTTTTTACTTGCTAGTAGACTCAAATCGTATCACACACGTTTCATAATTGTACGAATTTTGTTAACATAAATTAGATAGTCCAGCCCTGGTTTAGTGTTATTTTAGAATGAATATACCTCCCTGTTGCGATTTGGGTAGAGTGTATTGGTCATAGGGTCGTTCAAGCAGACGGCCACTTTGGACGGGGCTCTAACCGGCATTTTCATTCAATCGATATGACTAACATTTGCACATGGATCTGTGGAAATCCACCTATAAAATTCAATATTTAATTACACACCTGAGATAACCATATCCAAATACTTCATTTTAACCAAAGCATCGTATGTCAATTTCCCATTACATTCTTCAACACCTTTATTGATTTCGTCTCTTAATTTTGTTTGAATATCTGGATGGATTGCCAGTTCATACGACATGAAGGTCAATAAAGTTGAGATTGATTCTAAGCCTGCTAAAAAGAATATTAAAGCATGTGCAGTTATGTCTTCGTCGGTAATATCTCCAATTAGTGATCCTGCAAAAAATAAGATATTCAACTTTAGCGTTTTTCACCTACTTCGCAGCATTTGATATACGTTTTGTTGCTCTCATTACAGTGCTGGGCCGACGCCCTATATATATCTGTATTTTTCAAAACCCTTTTTAAATTCAAAACTGCAAAATATTGCATCAAATAATTGCTATGGCAATCTCATGGATACATTATTCTATTTTAAAAACCCAAGTTAATATTAAACATAAAACTGATATTAGCAAATATCCAAAATTGCAGGCATTTTGAAAAAGAACGTCCGAATGATATAGCGGAAAAAAACCTAAAATATTTTTGCCAGATGAAATTAAGAAAAGAGTATTAAAAAATCGAGAAAAGGGAATGTTGTTGAATTCAAATTAAATTTCTTCTTCGTGGAAAAAATAGTGCATGCAACTCTCTTGTAATAGCTTCTAATATACTCGCATAGACCATACGAAGCTCGCCTTCGGCTTCTTTCGTATTAATAATCATCATTACATGATCGTTGCCTAATATACTATTATGTAATAATTTTATGTAAAAATATATACCTTCTTTTCGTTTATCGACTATTTCCTTTCTAGCTTCCAATAACAAATGAAGCATATCTTGACGTAAGAAATTTTCCTGTTCTCTCATTTTGATACTTTTTTTCACGATATCCATGAAAAACCGACTTGATACTCTATCAAAAAATTTGACATCAAACATCTGAAATTAAAATTATCTATTTAAAACAAAATTACGCAAAATTCTACTGTAAAAATAATAGTTATAGTTAAAATAATACCCTTCTTGGTGTGCGTCA
This sequence comes from Galerucella calmariensis, assembly GCA_910591675.1. NCBI lineage: Eukaryota > Metazoa > Arthropoda > Insecta > Coleoptera > Chrysomelidae > Galerucella > Galerucella calmariensis. Next base: position 3,493 of record CAJUYG010007936.1, on the reverse strand, counting down.
TCGATTGTGACGTATATCCGGGTCTTCGGCATGTCTTTTATTTCATTTGCTATTTTAACATAAAGCTAACCTTAAATTTGATAAATAAAATCATCAGGATCGTATTAAGCCAAAGCCGAGAAGGCTATGAAATTAATAATTACCAGCTTCTTTTTCTAACTGAAAATACTTCAGAATTTTCAAAATGCAGATGTTTTTTCGTGTATCTAGGCATATTTTTGTATTATTTAGATAAATATAACAATAAGATTAATATTCACTTTTCATAAATAATAATTGACCGTAAGCAACAAAGTACACACCTGACAAGTACTGTCAGTGTGACAGTAGAAAAAGACGTAAGACACATTGCCGCTACGAAAGTTACGCCTTCATAGTATTTTAATCTCGCGATTGATAGGTGGCGCTGGCGCGTAATCTAAACATCAACCAATCAAATTTTTGTAAGTCAAAGATTAGGGTTAACGTTTGTAAAACATTCAAACGGTTCATTATTGTGATATTTTTATTAGGATTAATCACAGACCTGCCTTTTTTTCCATTTCTTCCTACGTAATGTGATAGAAGGAGATTAACAATCGATGACGCACACCAAGAAGGGTATTATTTCTACTATATTTCTACTTTAGGGGATGTAAGTAACATTTTTCACGTCAGTCTCTGCTGCACTGACTGAGTCACCAGTCGTAGTTGAAAAAATCGCAGTTGTTGAGTTGTTGTTTACATCATTTGATAACTGGCAATCGATTTCTAAGTTGATTGTTGTTATTAGCATGTTGTTAATATTCATGATTTGCAAAAATATGCATACCACTAGAAATGTTTCCAATTTCTGACGATGTTATTAGCAAAGTCAATACTTCTTATTACCACATTCTAAATTTATTTCTATTAATTCGTCCATTCATTTGACCGCTTCAAATCGTTACTTTTTTAAGGTAAGCTGTCATTTATTAAACCACCAAATTTATTCACCACTCTGATACAGCGGTGGAATGGTCTGCAATTTTTGGTTGATGCAACAGTAATAAGTGAATGCGTCATTTCTTCAATATGAAATCCACCAATGAATATAAAAACGCAGTGGGTGGATCTACCGGTGAATAAAAAAACATGCCTAATTATTGATTTGTATAACAGCTAAATGGAAATAGAAGGATGAGCAAATATCGCTGGTATGTCGCTGCTGCCATAAAAATCAAGAAAGAGGTACGGAGCAACGTATCAATACTTTAAGAAATAGTGCCAAACAAAGTTTCAGAAACCGTCCTTTTGGCGTACTAAAAATGTGCTGTATTAAAGGCTCCATCAACCTCATGGTGTCAATATTCCATGATGAAATCAACCCTTTTGATAGAGAAAAGCATCAATATTTCCAAGTAACCTAAGTTTCGAGCATTTTTAAAATGAAGGGATTATGGTTAAAAAACCCAAAAATCCAATGTGTTTGACAGGGAAGATGTAAATAAATTGAATGATGAAAATTTCAATGATAATGGGAATTCCTAGAGCGTGCCATTCTAGAGAACTCTGTGCAATGAAAATGAACAATGTTGAATTAAGGCATGAAGTCATCATTGTTACTATTCCTGATTCCAAAAATGGAATGGCACGCAGTGACTGAAAGTGACGATGAGAAGGTTTGTTATAAGAACCCACATGCCGAATTTTAATCCTCGCTTCTTCATACGATATCAAAATGGAAAGTGCTTAAACCAGCCCTCGATTTCTTCAATTCCAAGTAAAATTGCAGAATTTCTGTACTTTGAGAACTTTAAGGAGTATACTGGACACTCCCTTAAAAGTACGTCAGTCACTTTATTGTCGAATACTGGTGAGTTGATGTATTAGCTCTCAAGAGACATACAAAGATGCAAATATTGCGGAAAGTTATATGTAGCGGAGAGCGTCAACAATAAAAAGGAAGTTGCAAATGTAATTTTATACAATATGACGAAGCCAGAAGTCTACTTCAAGAGTAACAGAAAACTTGGAGAAATTATAAAGGAAGAACATTCCATACAAATTGATAAAAAACGAGAAATAATTTATCCAAATTCTGTGAATAACATTCAATATTGTAAATAATTACTATACTATTAATATTAATATAAATATGGCATAAATTAATACAATCCAAGGGTGGAAAGTGGACCCGTCGTCAAGGGCGATTCTGGTTAATTGCTAGTCCCGTTTCAGATGGACGCGTATGGTACGCGCGCGTACCATACGCGTGAGGTCAGATATCATAAATTAAATGTAGGTTTTCAAATGTGTTCAAATGGACGCTTAGAGCGGATGTATGATATCTGAACTAACGCGTATGGTACGCGCGCGTTGTTTACAGTATGGAGAGGAGAAAAAATTCCTTCATAATATATCTTTTCTACGCTTTCGTATATAACTGATACAGGGTGTTTCATTGGGAAAGGTCCTAACTTTAACTGTAGATCTGTAGATCTGGTGCTTCCAAAAACCTATATTTAATGTTTCTTCTGCACTGTATAACCCTGTATTTTATTTTGAAATTTGGTACACGTAATACCCATTACCAAGATACTCCATCAAAAGCATCTCCAAAAAGATAATGCAGGTCCGGCTTAACAAAAAATCTCGCAACTCGTCTTTCTTAAAAACAACACCCTGTATATAGATTTTTTTAAATTGCTCCTTATAATTGGAAAGAGTATGAAAAATCGAATCTACTTATTTCTTTTTTATTTTTCCGCAGACAATTTTACTACCAAAAATTTACCGTCAAAGTTATGATTTATTGAGTTTGTATGTTTTCGAGTACAGACTACTGAAAAATGTGATTACAGGTCCTTACTTAGGACATACTCATTCAATATGCTTCGAATGTTGCGAACACCCTGTATAAGGATATGTATCTGGAAACTATGCACTTCTACAGTTAGAATAACAAGAGTAAAATACGAGAAATAAATATATACTTAAAAAAAAAACTAACCTTAAATATTTCAGGAATTGCTTGAAACCCGAAAATTTTAAATTTCCTCCATGGTGTAGAAAAATCAGTAATATCCTTACATCTGATAAAAAATTCATTTTCCGTGTCTTTCAGAGAATCTATGCGAATGCCGAAGGCGGTCGAAGCAATAACGTCGTTTGAAAAACGACTTGTTACATCTTTCATTGTAACATCGATAACTTCTCGCCCATCCGATTTCGTCAAAAAATGGTTAGTGAAATTTTCAGCGCATTCTGACATAAACAGAAACATCAGCTTCATTTTGCTACTGGTAAAAGCAGGAGTTAATACATGTCTTACGTCTTTCCATCTTTGACCTTAAACGTTGAAAATTGTATTTTATCAAAATTCGATAAAAATTCAGGATAAAAATATAAGAGGACTCTGGGAGCTCATCCATTTATAGATGAATCCAAAAAGGTTCAATAGAATTCAAAGTTAAGCCACAATTAGTCTATTGGATATTGTTTGTAAGCATGAAAAAAAATTGAGTATTAGATT
>CAJUYG010007935.1:0-10354 GCA_910591675.1 Galerucella calmariensis | reverse complement strand
TATTGTGGAGTCATTTAGAAACAGTTAGTTTCATTTAAAACCATATTCTATGATTGTCACCAATATTAGTTAAAATTGTACTATTGAGTTGTCTACGATATGGTGTGGTTGTGGTTTGTGATCGTGTTGATCTTGTGTATACAAGAACTTTTTCTCACTTCTGATGTAACCGATATAATACAAATTAATGTAAAGTAAATCAGAAAATCAATTTGTCGATAGAGTGGTATTTTCTGTGTTGTTTATTTTTAATTGCATTATATTTTAGTATCCATACAAGTTAATGCTATTATTTTAACGTTTCACAATATTTCGTTAATTCGACATCTGGGCTTATGGATTTAACAATGAAACTTTATAAATCCCCTCATTGTACAGGGTGGCCAGATAAGAATGCAAAGTGCTGTATCTCGGAAACTATTCGTCGTAAAGACTTGCAGTAAAAAATTTGATGACTAAAATGGCCAAAAATAAATCCTGGAAATTATTTTCAGGTTCCCAAGATGGCCGCCAGAGGGCGTAACCGTCATCTTACACTTATGAAGTGATTTTTCACTGAAATCTACCTTGAGAATGTTCCAAAAAAATATATGCTCTTTAAAGTTGAGCTTTATTCGAGTAAATTTTGTCCCAAAATTTTTTGACGTATCTATTAAAATAAAGTGGTGTTTTTTTAAATAAACAGCTTTAACTCCTAAACGACTGAACGGATTTCAAAAAACTTGGTCTTGTTGGAAAAAGCATTCATTGCTCCATGAAATTCATACTACCTATGATATATGTAATTCTCAGTGATGCCGCTAGAGCGCGTTTTTTGATAAAATAACAGAATATTACAAAATTCTCTAAAAAATTAAATGCAATAGTATGACTTTCTTTCCATAAAAATGTAGTGAAATGATACTTAAATAGGCTAGTGAAAACCGTATCTCGATATCTAGTTCCTGACCTGAATATCGAAGAAAGAAAATGTAGTTATCATAAAATTTCAAAATGACGCTATTACACATGTATTTATTATTATTTATTTATCTTCTTGTCTTAATTCATAATTTTATAATTTTCCTGAAAATAATTTCCAGGATTTTCTTTTGGCCATTCTAGTCATCAAATTTTTTACTGCAAGTCTGTACGACGAATAGTTTCCGAGATACAGCACTTTGCATTCTTATCTGACCACCCTGTACAGTAAACACTAATTGATCCGTAGTCGGGGAAATTTTTATACTAAAACATAGATTGAATTAATTTTGTGAAAAAAATAATGATCAAGTTTTTCAATAACAAATTCAACTTTTATTTGTTAATTGGAATTGAACAAATACTAATGAATCATACCGTTACTGATATCAAAAAATGTTCCAATTAAAAAATATGTAGTTTATTAAAAGCCATATTTTTAGCGTCGGTCAAATAAATAAATGTTTCTCTTTGGCCTGCCCATATTAATAATGCCCGTTGGTCTGTGGCTTATTTTAAAAATTAAGGTTTGAACTACGCTTGTTCAATTGAAACCCATCTTTGGTCCAGGAAAAATTTATTGACAAGTACAGTTACAAATAACTACCACTACAATTGAGGCACATATCCCACTGTTTCACCAACCGATGTATACCCTGCTTATAGAATTCTTGTGGCTGCTGCTGGAAGAATTCCTTCACAGCGTTTTGTACTTCTGCGTCCGACTGAAAACGGTTACCTTTTAACGCCTTTTTTAGTGGCCTAAAGATGTGAAAATCGCAAGGCGATAAATCGGGACTAAAGGGTGGATGCTCTAATATCCTCCATTTCTTTCGTTGCAGATTTTCTTTCACTACGTTGGCAACATGAGGCCGAGCATTATCACATTTGAACGGATTCTTAACAACAAACGCCATTTCAAAGTCACAATACTTAAAATCGCTGTCAAATATAAACGAAATAAACAGATCAGTGTGACGTTTGCATACACTACTAATGTTGGAAAACTTCAGTTGAATGATTACAATTGTTTCCAAGGCTAACCTGACCAAAGATGGGTTTCAATTGAACAAGCTGTGTACTTGTATGTATATGTATATGTATTTTGGGGTGACATTCACTGATATCTAAAACATCTATTGTGCCACCTTACTTCTATTTAGTTTTTGAGGAAAGTCTCAGAAACTAGTATCTCCTTTAGTCCTATTTCCCGGAGGAATTTTAGGATATCTCCCAGCTTAGGTAAATGTCCCTCTTCTATCCAGTGATCTCCCAGGTGTTGTGCTCTAGAATTTTATGTGGATGGAGGTTTCTTCTTAAAACCGCAAAATATACATTCTTCTTAATCCACTATTTTGAGCTTTTTGAGGTGCCATTCAGGCGACAATGTTCCGTTAGGATTCCTGTTAAACCCCTTTACCGCAGTTTTACTTTATCTTATGCATTCATTTGATTTCAACAGATCTTTCCAATGGTCAGATATCCTTTTTTTCTCGGCTTCACCTATTTCTTCCAATATTACATTGCAGCTGATTCCGATCCGGCCGGGGTAGAGGGGGGGCTCCGGCCCCTTAAAGGGTATTTCATCTGCTATTTAATTTCCTTCTATTCCAGTTTGTCTTGGAATTCACAGTAAGGTGACTGACTATATTGTTTTCGCCTAGTTCAATGAGTTTGTCCAGATATTCCCAGACCATTTTGGAACTGATGACATAAGAGCTTTGAGGTCGGTATATGAATTATTCTTCTAGTGGGTAATTGACAAATAAGACATGCGTGATGGAGGACCATGAAAGCAAGGACCTAACGACCTGTTAGGCTGCAGACCAATAGTATTTGTGTATTAATAGTGAGTGCATTGCACAAAATACAACTTTAATGGAACAAGTTTTTTTTAAAATAGCTCCGTATTATATTTTCTAACTCAAAATCCAATGACAATGGCAAAATATATTCGAATAAAAAATACTGTATTATAACGCGGCCGTTTCCTATGGTTGCTGGATTCGACTGTCCGAAAAAGTTACACTTTACGTCCTTGTATCACTATTATTTATTACTTTGCTTAAGATGTGATGGTCATTATCCAAATTGACCGGGAAACTGATTAGTCTGCAGTTTCACTTATATTGACCACTTAATAAGTGCAATATGTCTACAGTATTGATACTGACCGGATTTCTCCAGCTGCCCGTAACATATATTTGTTACCGTGAAAGACCGAAAGTAGTGGATGTCAAAATTCGCCGGTGGATGTCGACAAATGTCAAATGCCTTGGTGAAAGTCCGAACATTTCTTAATTCTATTATACATTCGGACTTTCACCGGTATATGTCGACAAACACAAATGAGGTCCGGTGAAACTCGGACACTGCAGGTCGCGACAAGTTTTTAGACGGTTCCAGCCTCTTGTTTCAGTTAGCTTTGTCCCTTTGTTTTCGTCAGTCTAACGCAACGTTTGACAGCGCTCCCTAACCTAATTTAATTTTATTATTGGAATTATTTGGATATTTTAGATGGAGTGATGTTACCATCGGTTAGGGAAATCTTCCCCAATGATAATTTCATTTTTCAGCATGATAATTGCTCAGTGCACACTGCTCGCAGCGTACGCAATTATATTGCTGAAAATAACATTGATACGCTATATGGGTCGCTAAAAGTCCAGACCTTAATCCAATAGAAAATGTTTGGGGGCTTATGGTAAAAAAATTAAAAAATTTGAATACAATTCCACGAAACAAAGAGCACTTATGGACACTAATAGAAGAAATCTGGGAAAGCTTGAGAGAAGATGAACATTTAACATTAAATTTAACTGACTCAATGCCTACAAGATTACAAGAACTTATCAATAATAATGGGGGTATGTCACGTTATTAATTATTGAATGTAAACTTTCATGGCTTTCATGCTACCATGGTCTATGATCTATTTATTAGTTCATTTATTTGAAATGTTTTAATTCTGAATTACGTGGAGCTCGTATCCAAATCTAAAACTGTAAACTTTTCTATTGAAATTTTGTAGTTATTCTTGAAATTTTATGGCTACAAATGCACAATTGTTTGAATCAGGTTTTCTAATTTTTCTCGATTCTGTTGTTACTGAAGCATTAGTTTTCTGTATCTTTTGCATGTCTTGCCGTATTAATATAAAGGGATTTTCGTATAAATAATCAGATAAAGCTATGTTTAGCTCTATTCTAGTTAAAACTGGTCTTCCATTTCCAATTTTTCCTACAACAGTTTGATCCTTGTCTCACCTTTTTTTGAATCAGTCATCTTAACCAACCAAATTTTATTTAAAAAAATATTCGAACCTGTAAAAATGTAATACTTTTGTATTTATTACAATATCACACTATTTCTAAATTTAAGCTAGTTACTGTTTGTGTATAAATGATATAATAGATTTTTCTTTTTTCCAATTTGTTTTATTGCTTTACAAAATTTAATTTCATCATTACATAATATATACTAACATTTTTGTTGAGCTGGCATCATTGCCCTAGAAATTATACCATAACAGCTGGTTTAGCATTGACAATTTTTAAAAGATCAATTTACACAGCTACAAAAACACTATTTTGGATTATAATAGTTGTACCAGTTTTATATGACGCCGGCTGTACGACATTAAATTGAATATCAAAGAGTCCCCCACTTCATGTGGATTCAAATAGTTCAGCCCGAGAGTGTTTTTGAGCCAGATTCCTATTTCGATCTTTGAGTTCACTTAGATGATTTGATCTGTATGGAATCGAGAGCTTTCAGTGCAGTTGTCTGTTAAGATGGTAACTGAACGGTATGTCCTTTACTGTCTTTTAATTTAGTCAACACATTGAAAAGTTGTACTGTCCTTAGATAAGTTATTGGAATAGCAAGAATCATTTGATCTAGCCCCACAGCTTCGGCTCATATACCTACTTCTATCTTGGAGCCGTCCGTATACCAGGTTGTCTCGGCACCTTTCTTTCAGTCTTCCCAGCACCACGAGTTTGTTTTATGTATTGTTGACTTTGTACTGACCTGTCCTGAGATGGGATAATGACATGGAATTAAGCCATAATAGTATTAGCCGTATTAGGGCCGTATTCATTTTATTGGCGAATAATAAATTATTACCTGAAAAGTCTAACGGCCGATTTCATAAAGAAACATAAAGGATACTTTAATAAATATTATTGATTTCATAACCAATTTAAAGTATGCTTTAAACTCAAAGTATCCTTTAAGGTTAAAGTTTCGATTTCTCGACTTTATCTCTCTAAAGTGTCATTTAACTAAAATATAACCTCAAAATTTTTATATTTGTGATTTGCCAACAGCGACGTTTGCTAGTTTTGAGTTAGTTTAGTCGTTGATCATATAATATGAATGATTTTCAAACCTCTAGTTCTAGTTCAAGTTCGTCTGATCAAAAATTTATTTATATTAAAAGACCAAAAGTGTATAGGGAAAGAACAGACTGCTTCGAAAAATATGTTGAGCTCGATTTTTACCAATGTTCTTGCTCAAAAAAACAAACCGTTTTGTATCTACTGAATTAAATGGAAGAGCAAATCGCTTTATTACACCTACTAATGAGTAAGTTGTAAAATCCATAGTTGTGTTGTATACAATGACCAATAAATAGAATTAACAAAAACTCATTTAATTTTCATTATATATAAACTTTTATTCTACAATAAATAAAATACATACAAAAATTCTGCATTACTAACTTTATTAGTTTTTCAGCTTTTGCATTCTAAGATATGCTTAAATTTTCCAATTTCTTGAATCAATTTAATTCCTTCTTCTCAAGAAAAATTTGAAAAGCCAACTCCATTTTTTTCCAAATAATTCGCTTTCGCAAATAATACAAATAGACCAGTGCAATTAGTTTTTTTACGAAAAAATTAGTAACAGCCAGGGACCCTTAAAAAAGTATACTTTGGGGTATAACTAACACAGGAAAAATAATTTAAACAAAGTTTGAGTGGAAATGTGTAAATGGGGAGGTTTTTTAGGAGTTGAAAACTTACTTTTGCATTTTTAAGGCAAAAAATGACTTTTTAGCGCAAAATGTTGTACAGAAAAGTTGTAGATAATAAAAAAATGAACAACTTTTGAATGAAAGATTTTTCAACATAACCTCAAATTCAAGGTGAAAATCGCAAAAAACCGTTTTTTTCTTTTTTAATTTTTTTCTCTGGCAAAAAAAATGCAATTTGCATGAAACTTGGTGAAAGTATATCTTTTTTTACGCTACATAAGCACAATTTTTTTGCACAACCAAAAAAAATTATTTTCCGAAATATTTAAGATTTTTCGAAAAAAAATTGCTGCTGTCAAATTTTCGATTTTCGAATTCTGCACCCGCGCAATTTATTCGTTGGAATGTCAACTTTAATATGGCTTATCTATGTTGGGGTCGGATTTTGCATTAAACCACTTAAAAATTGAAAAAACGAAAAAAAAACGTCTTTTTTATATGCGTATTTTTTAATATGTATTATACTATGTATTATTTTAAACTTTTTTTATTATAAACAAGTATTAAAGTTTCATGGCATATAAAATATTGAAAACTGAAACATGAAATTTTATCTGCAAACAAGCTGCCGAAGACGCCGATGCATTTATTATTAATACTGCAATTGAAGTAGCGAAGCACACTACAAAAACTGTCATCATCGTAGGTCAAGATATAAATGTTCAAAATGAAAGAATTTTTTTCCACAAACCAGGGTCAGGCAAACAAAAGGATGCGTTCTATTCGTCTGATTGTTTTGTACACAAAGCTTACAAAAAAATAATTGCATTTATTCACGCTTTCACCGGCTATGACTCTACTTCTGGGTTAGCTGGTGAAGGAAAAAAAACTCTGTTTAAATTATTATTAAATAATAATAATTTATTACACTGAGCTAATGTTTTCTTTGATAAGGATGCAGATCAAGAAATAATTGCAAAAATTGGTTGTCAGCTTATCGCTGATATTTATCAAAATAAAAAAAAATCAAATGTGTCGCTGAACGCATTACGTTTTGAATTGTATCAGAAAGGAACCAATAAATTTGGTTTCAAATTAGAAAAATTACCGCCAACTGAAGGGGCAGCTGCAGAGCATTCGTACAGAATTTATTACCAAATTCAAAGTTGGCTTGGCTTTTTAAATGAGCATACCAATGACAAAGCTAAGGTATGGGGCTGGAATGAACGTGCAGGTAGACTCGTACCTACATTTATAGCGAACAATTTACAATTGATTCCGGATATATTACTCAAAACGATTAGCTGTACTTGCGAAACAGGTTGTTCGGCAAGATGTGGCTGCCGAAAGCACGGCATGAAATGTTCAAACTTGTGCATTAATTGCCACGATAACTGCACGAACAGAGACGAGATCGTATTTGAAGATGAAAATGATCAAGAGACTGTTGAAGAGCCACCACCTTCTCGTAATGAAAACGAAGGACTCGAAGTAGATCAAAATGATCCCGATTCAGATAATGAAAGTTGCATTGAAGAACATGAATCAGATTTATAATATATTTTGTAACATAAATTTTTTTGTAAGGTAATATTTTTTATTTTTGTTAATTTGCAAATAAAAAAATACATTGTTGTATATTATTTATTCAAAATTTAAATTATTTTATTGAATTATACCTGTAAAAGAATTATTTGTTTACGTAAGTACTAAGAAAAATTGAAAATAATACATAGTATAATACATATTAAAAAATACGCATATGAAAAAGTCGTTTTTTTTTAGTTTTTTCAATTTTTAAGGGGTTTAATGCAAAATCCGCCCCCAACATAGATAAGCCATATTAAAGTTGACATTCCAACGAACAAATTGCGTGGGTGCAGAATTCGAAAATCGAAAATTTGACTGCAGCAATTTTCTTTTGAAAATTAACCTTTTTTTTCGAAAAATATTAAATATTTCGGAAAATAATTTTTTTTGGTTGTGCAAAAAAATTGTGCTTATGTAACATAAAAAAAGATATACTTTCACCAAGTTTCATGCAAATTGCATTTTTTTTCCAGAGAAAAAAATTAAAAAAGAAAAAAAACGGTTTTTGCGATTTTCACCTTGAATTTGAGGTTATGTTGAAAAATCTTTTATTCAAAAGTTGTTCATTTTTTTATTATCTACAAATTTTCTGTACAACATTTTGCGCTAAAAAGTCATTTTCTGTCTTAAAAATGCAAAAGTAAGTTTTCAACCCCTAAAAAACCTCCCCATTTACACATTTCCACTCAAACTTTGTTTAAATTATTTTTCCAGTGTTAGTTATACCCCAAAGTATACTTTTTTAAGGGTCCCTGGTTGTTACTAATTTTTCCGATTTTAGCCAATTTTTTCCGTAATTGCACTGGCCTAAAACGCCACAACATTTATTTAGACAGGAACGGAAAAACGAGCCAAATATGACAGATCTTTCTATTTCATGTCAAAATCTATAAATTCCAGATTAACCAACACTTTAAAAATTACTTTAAAGATACTTTATGGAAAGGACACTTTAATATTCATTATTGCACCAAACGACAGCAACAACTACTTTAAAGGGGACTTTAGTGTAAAGTCTCCTTTCGTTAAAGTGGACTTTAGTTATTCATTATGAAATCGGCCGTAAGGCTTTTGGGTCATTCTTATTACAGATTTACTTGGTACTTTTTCTTTTTCATCAGGTATAGTGCGGCTCTGCCCGGTAAATGCGAAAAGATTTATGGTTTTATTGCATCTCAAGCCTAAGTCAAGTCAAGTCAGTAACTTACTTAGATCGTGGTGGTTATACTTATTTCTTAATTCTTGAAATCACTAAATTAATAAACAAATACAAGTTCTCAATTCATATGAAAATAAAGACAAGTGCGAAGTCAAAATTACAATTATAAGTTACATCTATGAATGAGGAGCAAATATATTCCTCGGATTTATATGCTCAGACAGGCAATGAAATTATACTTCATGAAATAACGTAACAAAAAGTTAAATTCTCAACACAGGAATCTCTTTAATTTATAATTAAAATTAGCACCACCTGCTAACCGAATAGTTCCGTTATATTTCAACTTGTCAGAACACAGATGCTGCAGTCCGCTAATTATCTCTAAACTGGACCGGAGAGATGTTACTTCCGGTAATACTGGAAATTAATATCTACTTTGTTATTTTAAATTGAATATCCTGCATATTATAATGTTTTTTGAATACCACATTGAATTGGATGGCTTTACATACATCTTACGGTGGATCGTATTGTGGTGCGGTCTAGCGGCGCGTGTTGAAAGTGGGTATGATGTAAAAAAATTAGGTGATCAAAAACTTTCATTAGTGTTCAGCAATTATCATGTGTTTTGGTAAATTTTTTCTTGTTAAATTCGTCCATAAAATTAGGGATATCTAATATGGATGTTTCTTCTTCCATTCCACAGAATCTACATTCTTCTTGCTCCTCTATTTAGTGCTTTACTGGTTGCTTCTAAGGGCGTTGCCAGAGAGGGGCAGATGCCCCCCCTTGAGGTTGAGCTATGGATATTGGATACTATATCCCACTTTGAGCCAAGAACCGAAAGCAACGTGTTCCAATCAGTCTTTTTGGATGCAGTTCAGGCAACTTCAGGCATCCCAGCACATTGATCATATTTTAATACCCATCAAAAACCATCGTGAAAACCCCGAAAATGTAAAAATGTAATTTTCAAAGTTGCTAATGCGAAAAAAATTGGATTGGCGGAAGATAAAAGAGATGAATTCCTCTAAGAGCAGAAAGACAACAACTTACCAACCACCCGGCAAAAAGCCACTCAGAATTCTGGCGCAGGTCCATAACAATTCCTTACTTGGACTCAATTGAAAATTCCCCAGGAATAGGGTTTTCTGAAGAAAATAAACCATAATTTACCTTAACAAAATTACATCCTGCGGAAATGAAAAACAATTCTTTGGAAGTACTTGAAGAAGCTTGCGAGGATTCCAAAAATGTTTACGGTCTAACAAATATAAAAATTGGATATATGAGCTTTGGAAGAAAATATGGAATGAAAAACCAGTATCGATCAAGCTCAGTGTGAGTGTTGTGAAAATCCTCAAGGAAACTGAAGATTTTTCTCCTGAAATTAAGAAGGCTTTGAAGATCCTTACTGCTTTACCGTGTACGACTTGTACAGTTGAAAGGTCATTTAGTAGCCAAAACCTGGTTGAGGAGCACCATGTCTGAAGCTCGACTAAATGGCCTCGCACTCGCATTGATAAGTGTACACAGGCAGCACATTTTCAAAAACTTGAACGATTTCCTCAACAAAGTGACTAAAGAATCCACAAAAAGCACTAGAAAACTTTGTTTCAATTGAGTTAACTGTATAAACCCTCACTTCGTGGAATCTACTC
>CAJUYG010007934.1:0-10355 GCA_910591675.1 Galerucella calmariensis | reverse complement strand
ATTACGAATACAAAGATATAGAGTTCGATGATTTTTATTTCAATACCGACATTTCATCACAGATGGATTGGAAGAAGGGATACTTATGAATGGCCTGCACGAAGTCCCGACCTTAATCCACTAGACTATTTTCTGTGTGATTATTTGAAGTCTAAGGTTTATGTTGATAGACCAAATAATTTGCAATAACTAGCTGCAACAATAACTCAAGAGATCCAGAGAATTCCACCAGAAGTAATAGCTAATGTTACTAGAGAATTTACAAACCGACTTGCCTATTGTCAATAAGTAAACGGTGCTCAGTTTGAACATCTTAAACATTAATTTTAGCTAAGTTAAGTTTCAATGTTTTGAAAATCACTCAGTTTCAGTTAATAATTATGATTATTTCTTCAATGGATATTAGATTTTTCCTTCCTTTTATAGTTACTTTTCTGTTAATATTTCAGTAGGTATTGGAATGAAAAATATCGAACCCGATATTTTTGTATTCGTAATAAAATGTTCCATCAGAAACTAAAATAATATACAGGGTGTTCCATTACAAATTTTAAAATCGACCGGAAGTTCAAAATTGTTAAAAAATATGAAAACAAATAGACAATCTACTGTAGTATCCACCTCCCAAATTTCATTTTGATATCTCTAATAATTCCAGACAAATATCCCGATATGCTCCATTTTGTAGATTTTTTATGTAATAACAAATAAAATGTTAGCACAGTGTTTGGATGATGAAGTAAGCTCCTGTACAATATAGTTCCTGGACCTTGGCAAGACAGTCCCCTGTAGACAAGTTCCCTACAAATTGAATAGAAAGTTCCTGCACAAGACAATATCATGGAATATACTTTTCTGTTAATTCACCAGTTCCTGGAGAAACATCCCGGAAAACACTCCTCTCCGAAATACAGTTCCGGATAACATATCTCCCGATTTAAGTTGTAGAAATCTCCAGGATGGATCGTAATTATTATGTAAATTATGTGAGGATACACCAATCGTTGCAGTTTTCTTTAAATACCAATTCATTGTAATATTTTTTTATATATTAAGTTTCATTTATCACACAGTGACTGAAATTTCCTTCGCTCAGTTGAAAATTATCTAAATTAGAATTTGAAATTTGTAAGGGTCACCGAGCAATATTTTTATATCTACATTTCACAAGTAGCAAAAAGTCTTAGAACTAGCTTTGTTATCTCCAGATTTAAAATTAGTTAGGCAAGAACCTCCACTATTCAAAAATTAAATGTATCAATTGGTATTTTCCTTCTTTCATCTTCTTTGAAATACCAGGCACTTTTCGTTCCGTTAACGCACAACGCCAAGAGTTAACTTTTTCCAAAACCCTACCCTTCCAAGGCTTGAGTATAATTTTGAAGTCATCTCATGATGACTCTTGTCTTGTCATGTAGACCAGTACCTCATATCACCGATACAAAGATTCATAATTCATGATTTTCAAATATTTCGTTCCAAAAATTCAGAAAATATCCAAGACAGAATTTATATGAAAAAAATTGTTTGCCCGCGTTTTTGTGACTCGTATGATTAAGTGAATAATATTGAAAAAAATATAAATAATTAATTTACTTAGCCAGTATTTGTACTTACAAAAATCGTCCAATGTTTTTTTGTTTAATAAACACCTCTTTTTAAAAGTAATAATTTTCGAACGCGAAATAAAGCGCGGAAATCTTCTCACTACCGACCCTGTCTTACCAGTGATAAAACGAGCGGTAAACTGCAGAACTTCTGAGTTGTGGATATTCACGAGGTTCAGGAAAAATGCAGGTAAGCACATGCGCTTCGCGCGGTCAGTATGCGTGTGTGTGTCTCTCATGGTGATTTCAATTATTTTAGAGTTAATTATTAAGTTTCCTGATTCCATACCAGCGTGGAATGGATTTATTTAACATAGTTAATTAAAACATCATCTGCCTACAGATAAAGTTAACTAACGAGGTTAAAAGATTATCGAAGAGCTATATTGTTACGAAACAAAAATAAACTAAAAGTTTTCGTACGCTGGAAAGTTCATATTTTCCATTTTAGACAACGGGAACTGAAGAAAGAATGTAGTTCACTACGAATTGTTTTCCTGCTTTATCCGCAAAATTCAATTTAATTATAATTTCCTGTTTTTTCATAGGAAACAATTGATTAGCTTGCGTGTGCTACAGCGGGCAATGTTTTTCATACTTCTTATAAATTGGTTACAGTCACTGAGCATAAATAAGGTTCTCTCCTAAATCCTTTGTTTGAGGATAATGGTGAGATTGTCACCTCAAGTTTAACCTTTTTTATTGTCAAATCAACAAAGAAGGGGAGGTTCAGAGAAGTACTAACAGTTGTTTTTGCTTGAATATTTCATATAGCTTGAA
This sequence comes from Galerucella calmariensis, assembly GCA_910591675.1. Lineage (NCBI taxonomy): Eukaryota > Metazoa > Arthropoda > Insecta > Coleoptera > Chrysomelidae > Galerucella > Galerucella calmariensis. The sequence goes on along the minus strand of CAJUYG010007934.1, from coordinate 7,968 downwards.
AAGGCTGAACTCTGAATACAAGGCAGTCGCGAGATGGTTCCCAGTTCCAACCTAAAGCTTTTGAATAATTGTCCTTATCATTAAACTGTAGAGGAGATTCTAAATATCTTGGAGACTAGTCCCTAAGCAGTCTAGACGACCATTTACGTAGTTCATAACCTCCAGATGTATGTATGTTGTATTTTGGGGTCACATTCACTGAGACCTAAAAGATCTATTGTGCCCCCTTACTTCTACTTAGTTTCTGAGGAGAGTCTCAGAAACTAGTAGTTCCTTCAGTCCTATCTCCCGGAGGAATTTTAGGATGTCTGCAGGCTTCAACTCAGGTAAATGTTCCTATTCTATCCTGTAATCTCCCAGGTGCTGTGCTCTAGGATTCTGAAGTGCTGTGCAGTTGGAAAGTATGTGGATGGAGATTTCTTCTTTCGTGCCACAAAATCTGCATTCTTCTTCCTCCACTATTTTGAGCTTTTTCAGGTGCCCATTCAGGCGACAATGTCGCGTTAGGATCCCTTTTAAAACTCTTAGCGCAGTATTACTTTGACTTATGCATTCATTTGATCTCAACAGGTTGTAGTCACCCAGAAGAGTCTTCGATTGTATAAGCCCTACTAGATCTTTCCATTGGTCAGATCTTCCCTTTTTCTTGGCTTTACCTATTTCTTCCAGTATTACATTGGGGCTGATTCCGCAAAAGAGTTGAGGCCCCCAGAAAGGTATTTTAGTCCCCCTCTTTGCTAGTTCATCTGCTATTTCATTTCCTCCCATTCCAGTGTGTCTTGGAATCCATATGATAGTAAGGTGACTATATTGTTCTCGCCTAGTTCATTGAGTTGGTCTAGGCATTCCCACACCATTTTAAAACTAATTAAACAAGAGCTCAGTGCTTTGATGGCTGCTTGACTAGCCGACATTATGATAATCCTTTGTCTTCTGTATCCTTTATCAATATTGAACTGGGCGCACTTTCTAATGGCGTGGATTTCTGCTTGAAAGATACTTGGGGTTTTTCCCATGCTTTCAGAGTGTTTGGTTCCTGGCCCGGACACTCCTATCCCAGTTCCTTCTATTGCTTTTGAACCGTCTGTGTACCATTGAATAGAATTCTTTCAAAGTCTGGTAATGGTATTTGGATCCCATTCCTTCTTGTTGCTTAATTCTATAACGAATTTCTTTGAAGTTATAGCTTTTCATCATACCGTCTTGTGGCATGTCCTAGATGAAATTAACTGAATTAATTGCATTTGCAAAAAATACAATGACGATGCAATGTCGTCAACACCGGAAATGACGTCGTCAACATAAGACTGATTCAATAAGGCCTGAGAAGCCAAAGGAAAGTGGTGTCCTTAATCTTAAACAAGCTGTTGGAAACCGTGCATGGTAAAAAAGCAGAGGGGTTCAATCCGTGAGTTACGGAGTTGAGTTCTGCTTTTGTTTAGGTAGGTTGACTTTGGGTTTCCAGAGGATATGCTGCATGCGACGATCTTGTTCATGCACCAGGATTTGTCGATACATTTGTAAAGTGTCGCAAAGAAAAACATTCCAAAGAAAAACAAAATTGAGTAATATATCCGATACGGCTGACTTTAGCTCGAGTCCTTTGATCAAGCGATCATGTAAGGAGGCACCTTTCTGCTTGTCTTCAACTATTCTTGCTATATTATATGATATCTTCCCTCTCCTATTCATTTATATCTTACTTTTATTCTTAGAACATGTAACTGTTGTTGAAGAAGATGCCAAAAAGTCTTCTTTATGTACATTTTCATTCAGTCCTAATCTGGTACTTGAAATTATTTGTTGTTTGACATTTAATAAAAATAAAGTTCCAGTTCATTTGCATGTAGCGAAAACGTATAAAATAACATTTCTTTATGTTGTTGGGAATTCTTTTATGAGTGCAGTTACCGTGTTTCTTTTAAACCATGAATACATTGTTAGACACTTTCAACTTTTAGCTAGGGGGTACTAAGACTATAAGTCGTTAAAAAAGATTGGACATATACGCAATACAGAATGTTATTATTCTTCAGAAACTCCTCTAGAAGCATCCAAATATTAAAAATTGCATATTAAGTTCCACTGTTTTATTATGAAATTCAAATTAAATTACCATTCAATATACCGCTGTTTTCATCCAAACAATTTTAAATTCATTTCACAATGTGCACTTTTTTGTGTTTTTTCACAATATAAACGACACACAAACAATTAAACCAAAAATATATGTGAAAAATTTATGAGGCATAGTTTTTTCGATTGACAAAATTAAAATATCAACAATGGTCGAAACTGTATTACAACAAAAATAAAACTATGTTGAAAGGACAATGGATTATATACATCGAATAATGTGGGTTTTTATTTACAATAAATGTAGGAAAAAAGATTGATATTTAGGCATTGAACGTGAAAATTCATAAATGAGGAGCTCTCGTGCAAAACCGGTTATATCCACTTTTGACCGAAAATGACATTATACATGTTTCTGCATCAGTTTCGTGAGCTCTATCGTCTGGTGCATTGATATGTGAACAAAACGAGATATATTCAACCGAAATCGTCGTCTAAAAGTTTTGCTTTGGAGCGAAACCAGTTATATCCAAATTTGCAAGCATAACCGGTTATATCCATATGCTTGTCGGGCGCGAGTTTATTGTTTACATTCAGTGTGTTTACGTGCTTCCACGGTTGTAGTCGTTGAGGTTTGTATACACAAGATTGTTGTGCACCGAAAATAGTTTTGTTTCTCTACTCCGAAAACCTGATTACCTGATGGATGAAGAAGATATTATTGTCAATGAGGGGAATGATGGTAGCAGGAGAAGAAAAAAGAAGGAATCCAAACGTGAATCCAGTAAGAGAACAAGGTAAGGTTGAGTGGGCTCTTGCTAAAAAAGGTGAATAATTATTCATTAATTTTCAAGGTATGCAGATCGGGATCCTGAACTTGAAAACTTCAGACGTCCTTGTAATCACAATGGCCCCACATATGAGTGTGCCAAAGTGGAAATGGAAGATATTTCGAGAATCAGGAAAGACTTTTACGAAGAAGTCGACAAAATACGACAGGATATTGAGCTATGTCACTTTATATCCGTTATGCCTGTCAAACGACATAGATCTACCCGAGAAATCAAACAAAGGAATGCAACAGTTGCTTATTTGCTCAAATCTCGCAAAACTGCAATGAAAGTTTGTAAAAAGTTTTTTATTGCTGTATTTGGAGTAACAAATCAGAGAATAGCTACAGTTTCTAAAGCATTAGAAGAAGGTGCAGTTCCAACTTTCTACGTCTGGACTGAAGATTTAGCTGGAAGGGGAGCCACACAAATGGGTTCAGCATTGATGCATCATCTAGATGGTCTGAATTTTGATGGAAAGCACTGCATCAGACTATTCTGTGATGGTTGTGGGGGACAAAATAAAAACTCTCACATCATTCACACTTTGATGTACTGGCTGAAGAATAAGTCGCCAGAAAATATTTCGGAAATAATAATAACATTTCCTGTAAGAGGACACAGCTTTCTACCTGCTGATCGGGCATTTGGAAGAGTTGAGAAAATTTTACGACAAAATCCGATCGTTACACATGAAAAAGAATACGTGGATTTGTATTCTGAAGTGGGTACTGTGCAATCACTTGGTTCTGACTGGAAGCTCTATGACATCAAGGAGCTAGAAAAAACGTTCAAAAAAATCAAAGGAATATCAGAGTGTAAGAGAATTTCTGTGAAAAAATTCGAAACCAATAACAAGGTCAATGTTAGAGTCTGTTCGTTTGAATATTATCGATTCCGTTCAGGAAAAGATTCATATCAATGTCTTACCAAGAAGGGGAAATCTGAAGAAGATATCGAACTCAACACAATTCCATTGGGCAACTCCATTCCAGATAAGAAGAAGAAGAGTTTACGTCACTTGATGAAAGAAAATTTTGGAGAAGAATGGGAAAATCGAGAAGATCTAGAATGGTACAAAAACTTGTTGGTCCAACGTGAAGAAAATGATAATGGTGAACAAAATAAGGAAGATGAAAATGACGGAACATGCGACTGTTTGGAGGACTTGATAGCTCAGCATATTTAAAAAAATGATAATTTGATCATTCAAGTGGAAATAAACGTTTTTTTCAAAGATGTTTTTTCGATTTTGGTGCAAAACAAGATATATCCATTTGTTTTTTCTGTATATTGGTCTGGATTTTCAATTCACATCATTCGAAAGTTTTTGATCCTATTCATCATACAAATTGTCATCGATCTACGGTGGAATTTTGATCAATTGAATCTAGCAATAGATTTGCCACGTTTTTCTCGTTTCCTGAAAAATTTAGGAAAGTGGATATATCTGGTTTTGCACGCGAGCTCCTCAAATATTGGAATACATAATTATAGTGAGGTGAAAAATATGGAAATATAGTAATGTCCTCATTGTGTCAATTTTTTTAAATTTTCGTATAATAATTGGGTATATCAGCTATGTGTTCTCACAAAACATCTACTTATAGGAGATAATAATTGCAAATGTGTTTTTTCATGGACTTCCAGGAATTGTGTGGACACTGCAGTTTTTCTGATTTATTATCACTTATTTTTCTTTGTAATGAAATTTATGAAAAATATTTAGTTATCGTAGTAGTTCCGAACACAAAACTACAGTCTCATTTTGTATTTTCCACAAAAGCTTTCGCAATTGATCCGAATGTAATTTACTATTGCTTATCTATAACTCGAGATAAACTCTATTCAAGTGCGTAGCTTCTTGATTGAAAAAACGATAACAGAAGTCTTCCCAAAAATGAACTGTTGATGAATTAGTTTCGCGTTTGAAACCAATCACACACCGAGAAAAACAGGCCAAGTGAACTGGTTTAATAGAGAAATTCTCGCTAACCATAATCAAACTTGTAGAATTACCCCAAGGTTTCTTGTTTTTCTGAAGACTTTTTCTTTGAAATAAAATTTCATAAGCTAGCAGCTTAACTCGAGCAATTAAAATTTGTTTCTGAAATGATTTTAATTATGATAAGTATAACACTAACACTAGCTAAGTGTGTTAACCATAATTAAATGGTTTAATCAATTGTAACGGCTATTTCGCATTTCGCACAAGATCGCCTCTAATCGTCCCTACATCGTGGAGTCTTTAGCCCCGTTTGGCGCGTTAGCAGCGCTAGTTAATTAGTTGCAGCGAGAGTGAACTTTGTGTGGTGGTGTAAAAAACGAAAATTTCAAATTACATAGATAACTTAAATAAATATCATCGTTGAAAATCAATTACTTATTTAGTTAGGATATCAATATCTTTTCAAGTGAAATAGAACATTTCATAGTTTAGTGATTTAAAATTATAAAACCGATGATAAAAATATCTAAAGGCTTTAATTGGGTTTATTCTTCACACAATACAATTCAGATTAGTATATATTTCAAAAATGCAGTGCTAACACTGTTAACATTGCTCTGATAGGTACATTCAGACATCTGCAAAAGGTGAACTGCAGTTGGAAGTAGACCTATAAAGAATATAAACTTTTTTAGACCTATTGAAAAGCAGTTTTTTTTGTTTGACAGAGTTGAGAATAAAATTAAATATCAATTTGTATCTGAATTATCTGAAAAAATGTATCATGGACAAATAGAATTTTTCTTTGAATAAGTAGGTACCCATGTAGATTTGAAGATTATAATACCTCTTGTATTTTGGTTATAGGCGAGTGGGACACTCCCAAAAAGTCATCTTTAAGATTCGAGTCCAAACATAGGGAATCGAAATTATCTGCCAAACCGTTAGTTCCAGAGTAAAGATTACAAAGATTCCGGCCATACGAAATCAGCTCAAGTTAAGTTCCAGATTTGAAGAAAATGTAGGTTTTATAGAGTGCGTAAATTTTGATAAAAAGAACAATGTATAACAAAACATTTCAATAATACCAAACTTTAAGAATACAACCAACTCTTTTATACTTTCAGAGTTTGGTGAATCTTTTTTGTGTAGCACTGTATCTATTGGGAATTTTCATTATAGAGTGGGAACTACCTATAATTTTGATAAATCAATCTGTTCTACCAAGTTTCGAAAAATTATCTCAAATTTTGATAAACGTTTCAAATAAAGTATGCTTTATTTACAATGAAATTGATTCGATAAAATTTGATCCCCTTTCTGAGCATGATATAGATAATAAACATTTTGTTACCTTTTATTTAAATTAAATTTTATTTTTAAATGCGGATCTCGGTACCATGTTTGAAAATAAACATTGGCACTGCCACCACAGTTACGATGTCCCAGAGAATTCTAATCCTATTTTGATCGCATATATATATTATATTTAATTTGTATACTTTAAAACATACGTCCTACACCATTCAATTCATTTTCTTTAGTATCTATAAATTTTTTGTAACCAAACTTTACTGTAGACTGATTGATTAGTATGTGATAGCATCCACTGTATATCCACCATGACGCTATTGTGGACTTATGTTTAATGAAGACTAACAATATGTTCAATTTTTGCTTTGATATCGCAAATAGTAGAATATACACCAATCTATACGTAGTTACCAACACACACAATTTATATTTTTGTTTTGTGCAATATAATGTATATTATATAGTTTCAAAAAATTTGATTTTTATTTTTTACCAATACCCATAAAAAATATTATAGGTATGTTATTGCTGATTTTGTTCTTTCATTGTCTAGATTGTTTTACAATGTATTACCATTCAATCGGTATTTATCTTCGATCACTTACTATTCAGTTAATGAGGAAGATAAATACTGATTGAAACGTCATACATTGTAAAACAATCTAGAGAATGGGAAGTTTTAAATTTACAATTACATAGTTATATTACTGTTGATAATCTATTCTATTATCATTCTTAACTTGTTCAATTGCAGTTATTAACAGGTTTAATCAATTTTGCCAACCAGCTTCATTGCTGCAATTAACGGGTTAAATTTTTAATATTAACTAGCTCAATTGATATTACTGTCCAGTTTAATTACTGCTGATAACATATGTAATTTTAATTACTTAATTAATTAATAGTAGTTATTGATTTGTTTGATACCGAGGACTACATACCTGAGTGAGATTAAAAATTTATTTAATTGTAGTAAGTAAAATAGTTAATACTTCCAAATATCCTGTATTCTGAGGTAATTCATATTTGGTCACTAGCGGTTACTGTTTTTAATAGGTTATTAAAGTGATTTAATAACCTCAAGTTGACGAACGATAATTAAAGCCCTTTTTATTGTCATAATCAAACCTTTGTTGTGTCCTAATACGTATTAAAGTTTTTACCCACTACAACTAAATTCTTAATAATGCTGAATAAACTTTTTCCTCAGTGCAGTTAAACCTCTATTTTTGGACACACCTATGTAACGAACAACACTTGTCCGGAATGCTGCAATTACCATTCATGTATAAACGTCCCTCTCAATAGCGAATCCTCTATAACTGACGCGGACATACAAAGTAGTAACCAATAGTATATTATACACCAAGGTGGTAAAGACTATTATTATTGACCGAGCACCAAGATTATTAAGAATAAGGTGCGAGGTTTACAAATGTCTTTAACATCATGTTTGTATACAGTTATTCCCCTACTAGCCAAATTTAAGATAAAAATTGGAAATAATTCACAGACGCACTAAGAGAAAGGTTTACTTCGACGTCTGACTGTCGGTTTTCGATATATTATTAACGTACTCGTTATGTCATTCATTTTTGGTTGAGCGCGAATTTCAAACCAATGGCATTTTTATCCAAATAATTTTATCATGATAGGTAATTTCAAGCAGCAAATATGTTGAAGACAATCTCCTGGATAAACAAAATAATGTTGCACAAGTTTTTGTTGAACTACTATCCCTGAATTCTCTAAGTAATAGAAAATAAATAATAATAAAAACATCTTCTTCAACTTCTCAGT
>CAJUYG010007933.1:0-10355 GCA_910591675.1 Galerucella calmariensis | reverse complement strand
ATATATATATATATATATATATATATATATATGTTCCTCTAATGTAGTTTGGTGGAACCAAATATCGCAAGTATTGGATTATAGTAGCACCTTCTGGATGTTGGTGATGCCATGGCTGGATAATAGTGGTGCCGAAATATATTTGACTTGATATTCGGTAGGCGTGGTTAAACAATATCGACAATTTAATGAGTGTAGCTCTTGGTAATATTTCGATTAGTACTGCTACTAGTCGCTAGGTTCGGACTAATCAAACTATTTCTGCCTTTGAACGTTAAAATCAAACAAACTGTAGTTATCGTATATAATCATCAGGACAAAATGTGCTAATGTTACAAATAATCCATTTTTACCTATGCAATAGATTTTTTTATAACGTTTCGTGAGTTAAGGCTAGGCGATATTATTGTTTCGATTTAAATGTTAAAATCAGCTGTTTCATTCCATTCAATTACGCCAGGTTTTTGGAATATATTTAATGTTTGATACGCAAACCATTCGCAAACTTATCGAATGTTAATTATAATAAATTATTATTGTCAGGTATTACTATGGTTAACTTGTATTAATAAGTAGCGATAACAGGAAAGTAACCCCCTTATTAATCTCAATCTAAAGATATTATTATCAATAATATAATATACAGAGTGTTTGGTTAATAATAGAAAATATTTCAACTGATGAATGTTGAGCTTCAATGATTAGGATTTGACCTATATTACTTAATTCAATAGAGCTCCTCAGTGAGTTACAGGGTGTAGTTGGCTTTGGTCTGCATGAATTTATCAATTCAATCTAGTAGTATCCTGTCATTGCTGTTAGTTGTTATTGTCATCAATGATTCTGATTGTTGTGAAATTTAAAAATTTGATTAAGTCAAAGTGCGCGGCATAACAACTTTATTAATGTTCAAATGTAAGATATAATAATTTGTATTTATGTGGATGAAAATTAGCTCGCTGGATGATAAATGAACGGAATGAGATTCGCGATTTCATTGAACAAACTCTTTATACTAACGAGGCCACGTTAACACGCAAAGGAGTTTTCAACTGGATAAATAGCCTCAGCTGGAATATTGAAAATTCTCAATAATTCCAACAATCATATATTATTATCAACATGAACTTGAGATCAATGTATGGTGCCTTATATTTGGAGAAATTTTCATGGGACTTTTCTAATTACCAGTCAATTTGAGTGGCTTATGGGGTATATGAAAGCATTAGTATACTCACAAGAAGTAAATAATCGTCAGAAACTATGGGAGCAAATAAAACTCCGCCTGTTATTGCCAATTAGCCTAACATATTTTTCCGAGTTAGAAGATCAATTAATGAAAGAATTGATATCGAACATATCATTTGTTATAAAAGATTATCAAGTTTTATTTACATTATTCGTTGTAGATAAAATATATTTTTTGATATTTTTGGGTTCTTTTGAGAATCATTCTTTCATCAAGTTCATAGTCCGATCAAGGGATATTTTAAATTGTTCCGAAATTATAAATCGAATATTTTCCGGTCAAATATTCATTTTTCGTAAGAAATTTCAATCTGAGGCTGCAATTGTTAATTTGAAACAACAACCATGAAAAATATAAATAAACAATAATTGCATCATGTTAAAGGAAATGAGATTGTTTGGAATACAAAAGAGTGAAAGAGTAATGATGAGTAATGAGTTAAATTATATATATATATATATATTTATTTATTGAAAAATATATAAACATTATTTATTGATGCATTCATACGTTTACAGCAATATGTTTTCTTCTTCCTTCCATTTTCAGCGCACCTAATTTTTTTGTAGTGATAGTTGATCCGAAAAAGGACCCTGTACTTTTTTATGAAAAGTGGCGACTGAGAAGATGAAAACAATCAATATTAGTCGAAAATAAGTTGTTCATTCGAACTACTACGTTTTTTACGTACCGCACAACACACATATTGCTTTTTTGTGTGTGGAATATTCCATTTTATTACGTTACGAGTATTGAATTATACACAGGGCGTTTTCAAATGACACTTACAACGTTTGCATGTAGATACCTTTCCTAAAGTTGGACAAAATAATGTGAGGATTGAGGAGTCCAGCCTATTTATTTTTCCAAATAGTTATGAAAAATCAAATGTTCAAGGGCCGGTTTTACAATAGTGGTATAAACTAAGAGTAAGCCTACTCTCGGTATAAGATGTATTCTAGCGTTTTACAAGCAGGTATAAGTTTAACCATGGAATAGGATATTCGGAAAGTCTAGAATAAGCTATACCGTGGCTGAACAGACAGATATGTCGGTTACTCTACGAATAAACTCAAAAAGTGACACAAGCGCAGGTTGTTTACACTAGTTTAACATTTGGATTTGAAGGCATGAAATTTTATTTTTATTTGTAGTGAATATACCTATAAATTATGTCCAATAAAGCAAAAAACGAACGCGTTGTAGCTAGCTAGTAGATATTTCTTCCCTGATTTGCTTTTTCTAACCTAAATCTGGCCACAAACTCATCGTCATCTAAGGTTTCGAAGTAATTGATCCTACAATAACGAATTATTAAAAAATTGATAATTTAAAAAAAAATTCAGTAGTTATCTTTCACGTATAGTTTTCGGTTTCCTTCATAGCGGAGCCATATCTTCTTCATCGGAAGATTCAAATATTGGAAGAAAATATAAATCCATTTTAAACTAATAAATAGACTCTCTTACGACAGCAAAAGTTATCAATAATAAGAAATCAGCTGAAATCCAATAACAACACTTTTCGCTTAGTTTCAAGGTTAACGAAGAAAAACTTCACATATGACAGGACTGACAGGAGATATCAATTTATATGAACTACTTTCACGTTACTCCAAGAATTGCTATACCGGTGTAAAAAAAGCATCGTAAAACCAACTAGTTTTATACTTAGGTATAATTTCTAGTATAACTTTATTCCCAGAATAACTATACTGTTATTTATACCTAGTATAAATCTCTCTTGTAAAACCGGCCCTTAATATGATAACTTCAAGATGGATGGATTGATTGATTTCCATAGGAATTGGAAATGACGGGCTACATGATAATTTCTATCAAGCATTTTAGGATTATTCGGGTATATATCCAGTTAACCATAATGGTCAAGAGGATTATGAATCTTTAAATACATCCAGAACAAGCTGTGAATATCATACACCGCTAGGTGTAACTCATGTAAGTGGAAGTTACAATTAACAAGCTTCTACCAGTGCTAGTAACTTATGTTAATCGCAGTAAAGAGAAATACACTTAAAAATAAAGTATTCGGGTGACCTGATCTATGACCATTTAGCGGCGCCTGTCAATGATGTAGAAGATCAATCTGTTTTTGTATTGCAATCGGCCTACTTATACATTCAATGATTCACAGATGACAGAATTTGAGTTGCAAACTCGTTCTAATCGGACAGAACTTGGGAACCCATTCAAAAAATAAACCCTCTGCGAGTGTAAATGATATACTTTTTACAGATAATTTTTCTGATAATTTTGGTAACATGATTAAATTTGTTAATGATAATCAGGAAAGCTCTACTATTGGTGAGTATATTTTTTTCGGTCAATACAGTCCAATTTTCCTTCAATAGCAACATGGAACTTCAAATTTACAATAATTTAGGCAATTAAGTTTTCATATTTTGTCTAAGAATTTATTTTGAAATAAAACAATATTTTTAGTGAAAATATATCGAACAAAATTCAAACATTCATTTCAAAAAGCAATACATGATAATCTGAAATATTCAACCTTTAACAACATTCAATCACTCTGATTATGTTCTTCATAATTTTACAGGGGGTGTTTTATAAGGAATGGTAAGTATTTTAACTATAGATTCTTGGAAAAGTCATTTGATACTTCTATTTTTTATTTAGTCATTTCTGCTCTCCATCTAACTTCGGCAGAGTGTTTCATTCCATTTTCATCTCCTAAGGACATATTTATAAACTAAATTTGATCAAGCTCATTTAATAAAAACGCTTAGGGTACTTTTACATTTAACTATCAATTGACTGATATTTTTGTCTAACGTTCACAGCGTTCTTAGCAGATTCAAATATTATGTTATATAATATAGCATTATTTCAAATGGAAATAAATTCTATATTTGATTATCAGGTCTTAATAAATATCCCAGGGCCCTAATAATTCGGAAATTAACTGTTCAAATCGTTTATATCGTGTATAAAGAATGCACGCCTAGTGAAACACTATACTTTTTCTGCAATCCTGTTTATATCTTAATAATATACTAAAAAACAACAATGTTAGTACAAATTGTCAAGCTAAATAATTAACAAGAAACATAAAACTAGTGGAAATGATAAAAATGGGTTCTATTACAAAACGACGTTTTTTTGCAAAGTGTTGTAGAATAGTTATTTATGTAACTAGTGTGTAAAGTAGCCTTTTTTTTGACGAATGTGAATATTGTCGCATGAGCCGAAGGCGAATGCGACAATCACATGAGTCGAAAAAAAGGTCTTTACACACGAATTGCATACAATATTTTTTCTACTAGCGAATATTTAATTGAAATACAAAAGTTTAATGGTAATTTTCTTTACGCACTAGTGCTTAAAGAAACATACTTTACGCACTAGTGCGTAAAGTAAGTTAAATTTTTCTTTAGAAGAGTCTTTTTATAATAATCTAAAATAACATCATAGTTTTATAAAAATATTCAATTCCTAAATATAAAATACAATTGCTTACTCTAGGTATAGTCGGAAGATCTCAATTTAAATTTTAAATGTCAGATTCAATTCACAAAGAAATGTCAGTCACTCACCGCCAACTTATACCTATTTACCGTATTATTTCCAGTACTCAATAATTATTTAACAATAATTATTAGGTTACTTTACCGAATTCTATTGGTTTCTATCTCCAATTTATGAAAAAAACTTAGATTTAATATCTGTTTATTATACCTATATTTTTATAAGACTAGATATCTATAACTACATTCATATTGGAATTTTTTCTTTACGCACTAGTGCGTAAAGTAAAACTCTTTACGCACTAGTGCGTAAAATAAAGTTTTACGCACTCGAAAATGTGTCTAAAGTACGTACTTTACACACGGTAGTAGAAAAAAATATTTTCACGAATTGCAAAGATTACTTTGATGAAATATAAAGTAAATTAAATAGATACTACTGTGTCTAGAAAAAAACGGGTTGAATTTAGGCTAATAAAAAAAGCTTACATTTATTTTTCAAATTTACAGATTTGAAAAAATTTAGAAATGCCTCTTTGCAAACAAATTAATAATCAATTTTAACTTCAACACTCTGTATATCTATATTAGATAACATTGGACCTAGCGTTATTCAGCAAAATAAATATTAATACTTCGAGGCCCCGAGCTTATAGTTGAAATGTTTACCATTCCTTATAAAACACTGTTCATATTATCAACAAAATAAGTACCGATAGCCGCCAACAAAAATTTGTGCTGACATGGACGTCCTTAAAAGTTGGTTTGTAAAATTTGGTAATTGATCTTATGGAATGTTGCTGGTTATTCTATTATATTATAAATATACAATGACACGATTGATGTAATTTATTACTTGTGTTTCTAATATCGCATCTTGGTGTTTTACTGCTTCTTTAGTTTTTCTTGATAGGTTTTCAGATTATATACAGGGTGGGGCAATCTTCTGACATCGGAGGATTACATTGTTGTGGTGAGAGATAGAACTTCATAGTTTTTTGTGAGCTAATACAGTTACTGAGATAACATTTTGAAAATACTTTTGATTCTACAGGGTGTTCCAAAACCACGTAGCAGCACAAACTTACATTTTTTGAATGGAACGTACTATATTTTGTTTAAGAATCGAAAAGATCTCACCGAGAGCGTTACAAAAATAAAGCACTCTAATATATTATAAGAGTGTTTTACAAAGATATGGCCAATTATTAGCAAAAAAGACCTCCTCTTTAACACTCTGCAGAACAGTAAATCAAAATAAATCAACAGGTCTTTGTGTTCAAATGTCATACACACATCATTGGCTGTGCTCAGTATTAATTACTACCATCGGTGGCTTCTTTAATACAGGGTGAAACAAAACGCAAATCAAGCAGTATCTAAAAATTTTTTTTTAAATGAATCACCCTATAAGTCTTTTTACAATTTGTTAGTACAAATAATAAACTTTCAAACGATGTAGTAAACTTAGGGCATTAGTTAATGGAAAATCGTAGATATTTTATGATAATGGTCAAAATCAAGTATTTTACGTACACAATTAAAATGGTATTAAATTTTTACATGCAACGTCTTGTAAATTTTAACATTTCTAAGGCATATATTATTTTAATCGTTATTTTGGATGCATCTACAATATCTAATCAATGGAATAAAATGTTTGCTAATACCGTAGGTACCTACCTGGAATTACCAAAAATTTCATATTTATTCATGTTTCACTTTCAAGAATTGTTATTATAGGCTTGTTTGAGAATGGGCGAAACATAATCAAGCCATATTTTTGATTATATCAAGTGGGCTAATATCAAAATAGTATCTACTAATAAATGTCAAAGAAATATTCTTCGTTTGTGTTTAGGAAGTTGATTCAAACACAATAGTTAACTTGTGGTTCCAACAAGATGGAGCATCTGTATATCAGAAATTTTACCGACAGGTGGATAGGATAGGATAGGATGGATTTCTTTTCATGGGGATACATCAAGCAACTTGTGTATCAAACGTAACGCATTTTCCACAATAACTCCAGCTATGTTGGAAAGAGTAAGATCCTCGTTTTTGAAAAGAGTTGTATGGAGGTAAATGATCGCCATTTTGAACACTTAGCATAAACTACTATACTTTTTATAGAATGTCAATGTTCATTTATGTAAATGTGAGTGTTCTTATAATGTTGGTTTTCATAATTTTTAGTTTTTCAAAAATAGAAAAAGTTGGAAAATGAATTACAAGCTTGCATTTTACATAACTAAGATATACTGTTTGTGGTGACTTGAGTAATTATTTCGTAAAGACTACAAACTGCTTTTATATTTATTAGTACCCACTATAATGACATTAGCCTACTTACAGTAAACAAAAATATTTCTTCCTACATAATTCCTTCTTTCCTTCCTCTAATGATAAGAGTAGAAGTCAAAGATATTTTAGATGCATCCAAAATTACGATTAGAATGTATGCCTTAGAAATGTTGAAATTCACAAGATGTTGCATGTAAAAATTCAATACCATTAAATTTGTGTATGTTAAATATTTGTTTTTGACCATTATCATAAAATATCTACGATTTTCCATTAACTAATGCCCTAAGTTTACTACATCGTTTGAAAGTTTATTAATTGTACTAACAACTTGTAAAAAGACTTATAGGGTGATTCATTTAAAAATTTTGAGATATTGCTTGATTTGCGTTTTGTTTCACCCTGTATTAAAGAAGCCACAGATGAAAAAAGTAATTAATACTGAGCACAGCTAATGATGTGTGTATGACATTTGAACACAAAGACCTGTTGATTTATTTTAATTTACTATTCTACAGAGTGTTAAAAAGGAGGTCTTTTTGCTAATAATTGGCCATATCTTTGTAAAACACCCTTATAATATATTAGAGTGCTATATTTTTGTAACGCTCTCGGTGAGATCTTTTCGATTCTTGAACAAAATATACTACGTTCCATTTAAAAAAATGTAAGTTTGTGCTGCTACGTGGTTTTGGAACACCCTGTAGAATCGAAAGTATTTTCAAAATGTGCTCTCAGTAACTGTATTAGCTCACACAAAACTATAAAGTTCTATCTATCACCACAACGATGTAATCCTCCGATGTCAGAAGATTGCCCCACCCTGTATATTTAACAATTTTGCAATATTAATTTACCATAATCAATTGAATCAGAATTTAATGCAATTGAGTCTCTAGTCACCCACAAAATATTGAAAATTGATTTCGTAAATGAATAAATAAAATTTATTAATCATGTTTCCCGATTGTTTACTTATTAACATACAGGGTGTACCAATCTTACGATAAACTTCGGTATATGGGTTATTTTAAGAGATATCAAAAAATGCTATTAACAAAAATAGTAGAAGGTCCATATCTTGAAATTATATCGAACTATACAGAGTGCTGCATAACTCCGTTATAAACCAAACATATTATTTTTCAAATGGGAACCCCTGTATATTATACCGAATTCGGATTGGTTACATTTTTTTGGAGCTTTTGATATAAAATTTTGCCTCGTTATACAGAGTCCTTCAAAAGATATGGACACGTTTATGTGAAAATCGTAGGTAAATCAACGCTCTGTAGCTTGTACGTTGAAGAAAAATAATCTATTTTGCCAAACAGAGTTTAGTAACATGATGCAATATCTCCGTATCCTATTTAATTTCAATTATATTACTTCTTGTATACAGGGTGAACGGAAACTAGAACCTGTCATTTTCATTCTTATTTCAAATGGAACACCCTGTATTTTATAGCAAAAATAGAATCTTCGATTATGTAACTTTAATTTTTGTCGAGCATTCGTTATACCCAAAGTTTATAAAAACAGAGTTATCTGGTGATATTTATTGTAAACTATTATTATTGACCTATTATGTGGAAGCAATAAACGTTGTATGTAACAAAAAATCCTAATTAATGGAAAATTTCAATGAATAATTCATTCTAAGCAAAACTAGCTACCAAAAGTATTTATAGTCCGAACCGTAATATTAAGCTGAAGGTTCAAAGTGTTCACCGTTAACATCAATGCAATGCTGTAAGAGGGGGGCCCAACTGATTGGTCAGCTCGGTCACCCGATTTAACAAAAGTATATTTATTTTTTTCGGGTCTGGTAAGGAATAAGTTTATAAAATCCCCGGCTATTAGAGATGACATGAAAGAGATAATTAGTGCGGTATTTTGATCTGCTAACGTTGATATGCCCAGAAATGTTAGTCAATCATTTGAACTATTCTGCAGCAGTGCATTGATGTTAACGGTGAACATTTTGAACCTTTAGTTTATTTTACGGTTGGGATCATACTTTTGGTGGCTAGTTTTGTTTAGAATAAATTGTTCATTGAAATTTATTATTAATTAGGATTTTTTGTTACATACAACGTTCAATGCTTTCATATAATAGGTCAGTAGTTATATTTTACAATAAATATTACAAAATAATTATGTTTTTTTAAACTTTGGGTATAGGGAATGCTTGACAAAAATTAAAGTTACATATTCGAAGATACCATTTTTGCTATAAAATACAGGATGTTCCATTTGAAATAAGAAAGAAAATGACAGGTTCGAGTTTCCGTTCACCCTGTATACAAGGAAGTATATAATAAAAATTGAATAGGATACGGAGATATTGCATCATATTACAAAACTCTGGCAAAATACATTTTTTTTTCTTTAACGTACAACAAGCTACAGAGCGTTGATTTACCTACGATTTTCACATAAACGTGTGCATATCTTTTGAAGGACTGTATAATGTGGCAAAACCTCATATCAAAAGCTTCAAAAAAATGTAACCAATCCGAATTCGATATAATATACAGGGGTTCCCATTTGAAAAATCATATGTTTGGTTTGTAACGGAGTTATGCAGCACTCTGTATAGTTCGATATGATTTCAAAATATGGACCTTCACAACATCCACTATTTTTGTTGATAAATACACATACATTGTGTACAAAGTTTTCCAATTACAAAGAGACAATGTTTTTATTGATCTTATGATCAAAATTCAGTTAGAAATTGCTTATGAAAACCATTTGAATTACCTCCAGCTGAATTGGTTTCTCAAATAAATTCAAGTTTTCTTCCAAATCAACTTTCTAGTAGTGTTCATATTTTCATGCTTCACACTCGTATAACTAATATGTAATATAAATAAGGCATAATATATGAAAACCTGGCGAGAAACCGATTTTCAATGAAATAATTGGCTTTTTTCTCGTTGATTTATTAAACAACCATATCCCAAAAATTGAATCAGTCTTTTTTTCAAGTAATAAAAACTGAATGCCAATGACATATTGTATACAACATAGAAATTTTTTTTCCAGAAATCTCATCTTTAGACATACCCAACAAGATTTTCTTGAAACTAATCAAATTTTTATATTATCATTGTCCCTATTTGTCCTACTCTTTTGAAATTAATACAAAACTCTTTGATTAATTAACCTAGACAATAATTAAACTTTATCTCAGTCCTTCCAAAGTGTGCATATACTGCTATCAGTTTTGTGAAAAAACAAATCTTTATTTTTTAAAAAGACTACTCAATTTTTAGTGGATCAAAATGA
>CAJUYG010007932.1:0-10355 GCA_910591675.1 Galerucella calmariensis | reverse complement strand
ATCTCTGATCGTTTCTTACAGTTTCTGACTGCGGTTGGAACAGACCTTTGAAACACGTTGCATTTGTACTCTATTTCAGGCACCCAAACAATTATTGGTTTAATTTCTATGGTTCATAAAATAGATAGGGGGGCGGGAAGACTATGTCAAAATTCAATTCAAATTTATTCAAAACATCTTTTCCATTCTCATTTCATGTCCCTACTACTGTTTACTTAATTTTGTATCTCTTGACATATGAAAATACTCTAATCTCGCCCTGATACGGGGTGAAACTACCTGTCCGACACAGACATAGGAAAAATTATGTTTCAATGTTACTCGCAAGGGCGTTGCTAGATTTATAACAGGGGGGGCAAACTATGGTCCATGGTCGTCCAAGATGTAAAATTTTAGGATAGAAAGAAAAGGCAAATGAAAACAAAACTTTGAGATTTTAATTGTAATTAAATTAAACTGATAACATTTTTCTTGGGTTTAAACTAAATGTATCCAAAACTTTCTTCACTATGCAGTTCTGATTTTCCTTCAAACATTTTTGATCCACACTCATCAAACACAAACCAGTGAATCTGTCATCATCCATTGTACTCCTGTGTCAGGTTTCCACCTTTCGTAGGGTACTGAACAGCCTTGTTGCAGGGAAAAAACATTAACTTCCTCTAAAAGTGCAGCCACTTCAATGTCCTTCAATCTGTCTTCTGCTAAATTCTTTCTCTTCCTCAAATTGCACGACAAATCTAAATCTGCAGAGACACCACCCAACTTATAAAATTCCATGAAAGATTCTGCATTATTTTTAGAATCTTTTGAAGCCATTTTGAGCATGCTTGAAGGATGAAGATAAGTTAAAGCAAAAGTAGGTGTATTTTCGTTGGAGAATCTAACATCCAAAGACGAAGTTAAAGAATCAAGATAGGGGTTGATTATTGACCGCTTCCAGTATTCAACTGCAGACTCAGATGGTGGATTACTTCTGTGTACTTGCTTTTGAGTGACTCATGGTACTGACAACTCATTCCCTACTTTCTTTGCGGTATCAAGTGATTTTTTAAATAAATCATAAGAAACATTTTCGACATTTTGTTGATCATCTTTGATTACATCTAGAATATCATCAATATGTTTCTCCACCATAACCAAATCTATACTTTTACCTTGTAAAATGATCACAACGGGCTCCAAAATTGCAGAGTATCTTGCAATTATGTTTAAGCCTAAGATGAATATTGGTGTAGTAACTGCACAGTGTGATTGGTAGGTAGATTTTCTAGTTGCATAGTTTCCTTCGACAGATAGATGTTCTAGTCTAGTGTATTAACAATGTCAGTGAAGCTTTTTGAAAATTTTTGTATGTAATTATATTTTTCCGACCATCTGGTCTCACAGAGCCTTGAAAGATTTGAACTTGAACCGATTTCCTATGGGCTGGCGATTCACGGAAGAAGGTTATTGTGTCTTTAACCGTTGCAATTATGTTTCTTATTTCTGGTAGCTTGTTAGTATAATTGACCACAACATTTAGTCTGTGGCCGAAGCAATGGAATTTTTTGTTTATTAAAATCAAAATTTAAAAATTATTTAATTTATTTTTGCTTCCAGGGGGGGCCAGTTGCCCCACCCTGCCCTTCGCTGGCTACTCCCATGGTTACTCGGATGGTTCAACCTGTATTAGTTTTGCAAGGGTTTTCTCAGCCATATTTTTGAATAAACTTCAATCTACGTTCTTTTTATAAATATCCTCTTTCTGTGCCACTGTTCCATTATGTTATTACACTAGTGGGTGTGTACAATTCCTATAAACACACATGAAAAATTTGACACGCAATCATGGGTAGGTAAGACAGATACGCTATCGCATGCAGACGTATATAAATATTAAATTACCTTGGCACTTTTTGTTTTCTCGCTAAAGATGAGACTGTGACAGAAGAAGAAGGTTACGAAGACGAATCACGCAGTCACACATTGTTATCGAACAGTTAGAAAGGTAGCTTTGATATACGGTTAGTCAGGTTGGTGTATAAAGGTGCGATCTGAGGAATTTTATTATACAATAGATGAACTTTTGAATTTGATACGTGGAGTCGTATTGTTAATGACGAATAATATATTAAGTAGATTGTATGTACGAAAATTATACTGGATGTCCAGAAATTCTCCTTACAGAAACTAGATGTGTTTTATATTCATCTTACCCATTTTAACTTTCCCCAAAAATTGTTTCTAAGGGAGCTATCCCCAAAAACAAAAATCGCATGGGTTTAAATCGGGTGATTACTGGTCCCTCTTCGCCCACTCCATCAATTTCCATATTATGTAGTTTCAAAATATGACTAAATACTCGACTAAAATGAGCAGGATGTCGTCCTAGTATTTCTAGTGGTTCCTGAAATGAGGTAAATAATAAGGTTTTTATCCTACACAATAGGAAAGCTTTAAAGAGGCGAGAAAATAAATTTTACGTTTCCACGCTAGCTGGCGCCCCAATAGAGTACACACATATGTCATATTTTGCTTGGATATTAATTTATAATAGTAAATATGATATCAAAAATTACTAATAATATGAAATATACCAGTTTCCATTGGAAATTACTCCCAAATTTTAAAATAAAATTCAAATTTCAATGCACTTTCCGACCACAACCCGAGGATTTCCGAACGCTACCAATGATACGTCTGATGTCATATCTCTTGTGTTTACTTATGTCAATATGGCCGGTATTGCATTAGGTTATGTGTAGTTGTGTGTTTATATTGTATTTTAATCAACTATTAATGGCTTCATCGACGTAAAAATATCATTTATATGTTTGTTGGAGACCATTACGTGTTTGTGTGTGCTTTTTTTATTTCTAAAAGTCAACGTAAAGTGAAAAGTGGACATAAATATTCGATATTTCCGAGGATATTTTAAAACTTTTGGAAGAATATATTTTATTTACTAGTTCAGTGTTCAGTGACGATTCTTTCATATTTAATGAGTAAAGATATGGCTAGCGAAGGTTTTGTAAAAGCACAAACTGATAACTTGCCCAAAGTAGACTCATTTATGCTGCTTGAATTTATGAAGTCAAACAGCTGCTTTAATGCAGAGGAAATAAGAGGAGTTAGAGCATTATCGTAAGTACGATTTAAACTATGTATTATTTATATAATATATACCAACCATATTTCGATGTGTGGTCGTAAGAAAATGATGTTTTTATGGATGATTCCTAGACATATAGGTACATAACCTCAAACTATTTTTTAAGAATAAAAATTACTAGCATAGAAGTAGTACCTACTTACATTAAAATGGTCTTCACAAACAAAAGTAATGCCCTTCTCTTAGGTGTATTTTTGCTTGCGCCACCAGGTAAAGTAACAAATATTTTGTCTGGAGTTTTAATAGACGTTGATTTACACACTGGAACAATGCAATACTTGGAATACAAAGTTTTTCACGGCTTTATCCATTTTTAAAGCTTTCAGGAACAAATTAGGTCACAAGAACTCAGAGCGTGATACACGAATAAGAACGTAATGACGTCACACCATGGGGCAGCCATCTTTATGACGTAAAGCGCGTTTTGGCGGACTTTCAAACTTCATGATTTTTAAAGTCGTTGTAAAAGTAAAGTTTATATTTTTTTGAAAAAATAGGCATGCAAGGTGTTAGGAGACTGATAAAGCGTCAATTCCCACCAATAGCAAAATTTATGCTTGTACACTATTATTATTTTTGCGATATCTATTGGCAACGCGCTTTATTATATACGACAATATTACAGGAAACTGTAATAATACTTTATCATAAATTATTATCGCTTCTAGAGCAAGCCTTTCAGCCAGTTAAAGTCTGTTCATACTTATAATGGAGTGCATTGAAAGGCAACTATAATTAAACAATGACACAATATTTTGGTAGTTTAAAAGCAAGAGAATTACGCTCCGTACAACATGCTATGTCTGTATACCGTGTCTATAATTTAATAATTCAAGATTAGGTTGTTGCCAAGACGTTTGCGTTGAACATTTTGAACATCTCCATTGGCATTCATAGTTCTTTTTATTGGAACGAAGTTCCTTATCGCGCGTTGTGAAAGGAGGCTAGACGGATAAAATTCTTACGAAAAGTTTTGTCACGTCACTTTTTG
This sequence comes from Galerucella calmariensis, assembly GCA_910591675.1. Classification (NCBI taxonomy): domain Eukaryota; kingdom Metazoa; phylum Arthropoda; class Insecta; order Coleoptera; family Chrysomelidae; genus Galerucella; species Galerucella calmariensis. Next base: position 6,210 of record CAJUYG010007932.1, on the reverse strand, counting down.
ATATAGGAAGCTATTGTAAGCTGTACGGCGGCGCATGTTTCTCTGTCTGTATCTTTCTCTCTTATAGAAAGCAAGCCAGATATTTTCATTTCTATTTCGCATTGAACAGTGTGGTGTCGCGACGATTATTTTTGTTGAGTGTACAGGTTTTTTGTAAATAATAAATAATAAAAAATAATAATAATAGTGAATGAATTTTAATAAATTCAAAAACAAATCATATTTTAATATTACAATTTCAGAACGTATGTATTTAGCAAGCCGTGCGTGTTCTAACCTATACGCTGTTGTGTTTACGAAGTCGAGAGAGTATATATATATATATATACACTCTGTTGTGTTTACAAAGTCCCGCGCATCTATGACGTGTATGAAAGAATAGACAGACAGAGTACATATATATATATATATATAAATGTTTCGGTGTGTGTATGTATATGTACAATTCCTTCACTAATTAATCGAAAAGAACTTCGTTCCATCCGGGTGTCCCTTGACACCTCTCAACTTTTTTTTATTGAATATGGAAACGATGAAATTTTTTAATAGAAAATGAAGAGACCTTTCAAACAATATATCACAAGCCTATACCTCCCATTTAACAAATTGGGGGGTTGTATCTGTCACTCTAAGGGGGTTGAAGGTAGTGATCGCATTTTCACGTTGATGAATGGCAATTTGACATGTTTCGTTGAGAAACAAAAGTTCCATTCCAATGATAAAATTCTGATCAAAATTCGGACCTGTGTGATTATTGGTCACTCAATTATAAGATGAACAGACTTTACCTGATTATTTGTTCAAGTCGACTCAAATTTATTCAAGATTATGATGTCGTATCGATCTTACAAAAATAAAGTCGCGAATAATTTGAGGTAGATCGTCGAGTTCAACGGGCTGGAGAATGACACGAAAATTAACGGCATCTAATTGTTTTGCTAACGGATATCGAGACTCGGATGTTAAAAACTCTCGAATAAATACCGAAAAGGTATTTTCTGACTGTAAATTGTGGTTACCGAAATTCACGAGCTTATTAACATTTCAAATTCGGTGGTTTTATTTGAATTGAAACCAAAAAAATCGTATACAAGGTTAAATCGAAAGAATTTCAACAGAGGTACCCAAACTTTTTTGTCTCTTGGACAACATAATAATGATTTTATGCGAATTTATTATTCCATTTGTATTCTTGATAGCTGGTGTGGGGCTACTGGCTTTACAAAATTTAACTTTTTAAATGTGATGAAGTGTATAGTGGAAAATTTGAAATAATAGTACATTTTTCCAGTACTAGATCCAGATCTGGATTTAATACTTTATATCAAAATCTTCGAACATTTACAATATTACGTCCTTTAAATTTTGAATTTTCAACATACCAGTAACACTAGTATACTTGCCGTAATATAGATATTGTGCGAACTTGAAATTGTCGGCTCTTTGTTCGACTGTAATTCGATACGATACCGTTATAGTCCGCAATATAACTTAAAGGAGATATACGATTAGATAGCTGCATTAAAAATATAGGGTGTCTCACTATAAAGTAACACATTTTGACGGCTTATTACTCGAAAATGGAAAAGATATCGACGTGCAGTTTTCGCTAAACTTCTTATATTTCCTTCAAATTTTTCTTGACATAGTTGCCAAATGTATAGTTTTTCCCGAAAGCGCCGAAAAAAAATGAGCATTTTTGAAACGAAATTATCGGTTTATTTTAAATACAACACCCTATATTTTTTAATATCATCTGAAAGTCCCTTTCTTCCCCTTTCCAAACATGTATACATTATCGGCATATACTCAAGTTTTTAGGGGAAGATTTAATTTTTTATGAAACCATGTCAATAACTTCCAAACGTAAATTATCACATTCTGACAGCTTGGAAACGTTATATCTCGAAAATGAGACAAGGGATTAATGAGCGGCTTTCACTGAAATTCTTAGAAATGTTTAAATTTTTTATGATCCCGTTTGCAAGTCTTAAAAGTCGTCGAAAATTTTCGTAAGAAAGTTACTATTATGTCCACTATACCTAGATTTGGAAGCATTCGAAATAAATATTTTTAAGAAAAATTTAACGATACAAGGAATTAGGAATATGATGAACACAGCCGCAAACCTCTTCGTTCATATACACTGTGTTATTTCTACCCACAATTTCTTTTTGGACAAAAACTGTGAAAAAAGATCTGAAAACAAAAAGATAACAGTTTGGTACAGAAATCCCTATGTCGCATTTTATAAATAACACTGTGTATATAGAAATTTGGATATTTTAAATTTCGCGGTAAAGTCAATAACCAGAAATTATGGGAATTCAATTTGGACCGAATAGACTTGTTGTCTATTCTACCCAAAATTAATTTTGGGAAATTTTTAACCAATTTTATTTTTAAAATGTCGTTTCAAAGGAATCACTGATCTAAAGTGAAAGCAGTTATTCCTTTCGCTTGTTGGTACAGTCAAAATAAAGTTTTTGAAAGCTTTGAGTGCATCTTCTTGACCAAGCAGTTCATTCTTAATTTTTGGAATAGGAAAAAAAATTGGTAGATATTGAGAAAAGTCCAACACTTCGATCTGTGTGAATTTTCTTTGTTTTGGTTGAGAATCATGAACGAAGAGGTGTGAATTTTTTGGCATAGAGTTAGCTAGACATGACAGTTGATTTTGACATTTGATATTTGACAGACTCCAACTAAACAACATTCTAAAAACAACCTTCGTATCATTTGTCATCGTATTCTCATTATTAACATCATCCTGTAAATTAAATCGAATATTTGTTGTATAAATTAAATTAAATTATAATATAAATTAATTGATTTATTAAAATATTATGTCGGTGCGTCCCACTCGTGTAATAAAGATAAAATTAAAATTAATATATTGGATATCGAGATACCGGAAATTTTTTGATGATATTGCCTACAATTCATGAATACTAAAAGCTTTTCCGAACGAATACTGGAATTTTCGACTTTCATTACATTGTAACTTCTGTCATCCACCGGCTATTTATAGGTTTTTATTATTAAATCGGTATCGGTATCGAGACTATAGGGTGATTTGAACGTTATTAGATTATCGTGTAATAAAATTTTGAAGTTCTTGACTTTGTGGAATATTTTTTCTTTAAGTTGAAAATTGTGAGCAAAAACGTCTTGGAATATTATCAGCTTCACTACTTTCCAAACTACTGTTATTAATAATAAAAAGGTAGAACGTGTCGCGGGACACACGGTAGGAACTTTAGTTCCTTTTAAGCAAAAATTATGTAATACATCTGACGTTATAGATAAACGATTTACATATTCTTTGGTGGTTAAGTAGTAAGCATACCAGACTCTCACGCAGTAGACCCGGGTTAAATTCCCCCTGAGGAAGATTTTTTTTATTGTTAATTTTATTTTTAAATAATTCATGAGGGAGTCCGACTGGCAACATCTACTAATAACAGCATCGTATATTTAAAAATTGAAACCGTAGCATTATACAAATTGGACATTCAAGAACTGTACGTTTACCACAAAATTAGTGGAAACATAAAATTGAATTGTAAAATGTTTAATTTGAAGTTATATTACAGTTTATAGAAATTTTTATTTTCTAGATTTTTTCTTAAGTGGGTCGTAGAAAAAATATGCTGTTCGACTCGTGTGGATTGTCCATATCGCACTTGAACGATTGAGCACTCCGCCTACGGCATCGTGCTCAAACTTCGTCCTCGTGCGATATGGCCATCATATCCACACTAGTTGCACAAACTACAATTTCTTTCAAAATATGCCCTTTTACATTTAAAAACAACCTGCCAAATGTCAAATCAATTTATCCATCCATTTTAAAGTTATCGAATTAAAACATTCAAGTTTTCAAAATTTCAACACCCTGTATTTCGAAAAGTAAATGTGCTAGACCCCTTGATCGCGCACAAAAAATTATGGAAATAATAGTAAAAATTTATCCCAACAAATTCAAGTAGATCACCAGCACTGCGAATACCAGCTTTGCATAGAATTTCAATATAGCATCGGTGGTTCAGTGGTTAGAATGCTCGCATTGCACGCGGTCGGCCCGGGTTCGAATCCGGGTAGGAGCATATTTATTATTATGAATCGCTGCTTCATAAACGACTAAGGAGGCACAAGCACACAAAAGCAAGGCACATAACGAAGCAATGTAACATAACGCAGCGTAACGTAACGCAGCGTAACGTAACGCGTAACGGTCAGATCTTTTGCGACGCGACCCCTGGTCGCTTAAACATAACCTGGCGTAAATAACTAAAGTTCCAAAATATTTTCATTACTTTAGCAGTAGGTAGAATTCTTTTCACATAAGAACAACCCACTAGAAGTCTAGAGGCTGCAATTGTATGCGCACAATATCGGTAAAAGCCTTAGGCAGTCGTATGCGCGAAGAAGCTGCACATAACAATATTATCTGAACATCAATATCGATCAAAGCTTCAGGCTTTGATATTGTTATGTGCAGCTTCTTCGCGCATACGACTTGAAAGATACTTGGGGTTTTTCCCAAGCTTTCAGAGTGTTTGGTTCCTGGCCCGAACACTCCTATACCAGTTCCTTCTATTGCTTTCGAGCCGTCTGTGTACCATTGAATGGCATTCTTTCCAAGTCTGGTAATGGTATTTGGATCCCATTCCCTCTTGGTGCTTAATTCCGTAACGAATTTCTTTGAAAAGTTATACTTTTTCATCATACCGTCTTGTGGCATGTCCCTGCTAAAGAACTAATAGTTTTTAAGTTTTGAGCTTTAATTGAAACGAAATAAAAGTTTGTCTATGAACGGTAAAGTGTAAAGTTGATATAATAGTAGTGGAGATTGGGAGCATTATTGCCACTTCCTTATATTCGCACTTGAGTGGTTATCAAAAACATGTTTAAACTGATTTTTATTCATTTCAGAACAAATCCCAACGTTGCCAAGTTGTAAAAATTTTCTGTAGTCCTCCTGAATTTTAAAGAAAGAATAAAATGTATAGGTCCTTAGTGAAAAACTTCAAGAATTCACCCTTATTTTATTTAATTCCCCTGTCTCAACTATTTCTCTTAATCTTACGTTAACAGTACCTAATCGTGAACTAATTCTCGATTGGAGCTGGAAAGATTCTCAGATAATTGTCTCGATGAGATTGCGGTGATATTAGAAGAGCTTGAATTGTTTCTTGGAAAATTTCGTTGAATGTCAAACTACTCTCACCCTTAAGTGAAATGATGTCGTTTGAATTGAAATACTTGATACTTGATACATAACCGTATTTAATTGAACTGAATATCACAGCCCTAATTTCTTGATACCTTCCCTTATCTGGCGAAATGAAGTAGATTCAAACAGAACTGATTACTTCCCATTTCAAAATTATCCTCAGTATTTCCAAGAGACGAAGGAGGTTTCAAAATGATCGTGAGATAGCGCTAATATGGACGAGAAAGAGAGTTTTGTAGTCTGTGGAGCTTTTATCATGCCTCGCTTTTCAGTACTAACCATAGAAAACAATATATAATGAGAGCTATTGATCCGTAGTATCACGTTGATCGCAGCGCTCCAGGAACGGGTGTCGAAACTAATTTATGAAGGCGGGATATTTAAATTTGTTAGTTTGGGTTATGGGTAGGTGAATTTTAGAATTTGTCTAAAAATTGTTATCACAGTAACATCATTAAAATAATATCATGAAATCATTGGGAATTCCAAAGACAAAGAGTTACAAAAATTGACGTTCTTTTAGCAAGAAAACATTGAATAGTTGTCTTGACCCTAGTCATAATGAATTTTTCACTTTTACAAAAATTTACAGTGAATTGCGTGGTCAAAGTTTTCAACACCACCTTGGTAAAACGAGTATCACCAAAAGAAAAAGAGTTGCTTTTTATTTTTTTTATTTCTCTTAATAAAAAAAAAATCGTGCCGGTACGCCACTGTGTATAATGATGAGAAGGCGCGGACGAAATGAAACTCTTCTTCCATCATTTAATCTCGTAGCTAACTACGACCCATTCGAGTTTAATAATCATAAGATGCCTCTGACATTATCAAATATACGAGCCATTTTGTGAAATAGGGTTAAAGTTATAGCCTATTTCAGAGGTGGTGATGGGCTGCTTCTCAGACAAAATTAAAAAAAAAACTGAGAAAGGCACTTTGTTGTGTTTTAAACAATATTTCGCGAGATATTA
>CAJUYG010007931.1:0-10357 GCA_910591675.1 Galerucella calmariensis | reverse complement strand
CCCCCCCCGAAACTCTTGAAGATGATTTTTCGTCGGTGCAAAACAGGCTGCGAGAAGAATTGTTCATGTTTAAAAGCAGGTTTGAAATGCTCCTCTATCTGTGGTTCATGTCAGTTGACACAGTGTTTAAATTATGAGAAAAATGAAGGTATATTCCCGAAAGAATTAGAGGTGGAAGGAGAACCACAAGGGCTTGAAGGGGAGGTGGAAGAAACATGGGTGGAAAGAGAAACAGAAGGGTTGGAAGATGATGAGATAGAAATGGAGCTGGAAGAACAAGGGATAGGGACAAGAGGGACAAAGGAAGAAGTAGAGCAAGAGGTAATAGGCGACGAGAATCACGCTGATGATGAAGAGGATAATCTCTGTATCTGTAGAGTAGGGAGGGTGAGTGTGTAGGCTCACAGCACTTAGGCCACATGTGACCCATTGTACATCCTCCCGAGGAGTTGTCCTCCTAGGTCATTGTCCATCCTGTCCTTCTCAGGAAGGTGGACAGGTCACTGGGAGACATCTCCTTTATATCGGCAGGTGTAGGCCAAGACTCACCGAACACACATTCTCTTATTGACGATAACTCCGGACACTCGCATAAGACATGCCTGACAGTTTCATCTTCCTGTTCACACATCCTGCATAGAGGTGTGTCCACTAGCCCCATAGTATGGAGGTGTTTACTTAGTTGACAGTGACCAGTCAGAAATCCTACTGTTAAACGTAGGTTTTTCCTGGTCATCGCCAAATATTTCTTCGGCGCCAGCTTCCGAGGGTCGCCCAGGGTGATCCTGGCAAAACTGCATCCTTTGATTCCATCCCACCTCTCAAGGGATTGAGCATGGGTGTAACGTTTGGTTAGTTCCGCAATTGTCGAAGTCGTTAGGCCGTAGGTGTCACTGGGTCCTAGAATTTTCAGTCCAGCGGCTTCCCTGGCTAAAGAATCAGCAATGCGATTTCCTTTACTCCTGTCGTGCCCTTTAACCCACCTCAGGATAATGAAGAGGATAAATCTGAAGACATGAATTGGTTTAACATAGAGTAACAGCACCAATGAATGCCACCTTAATGCCAGTGAATGCCACTCAAAATCAGCGATTCTCGTCATAAAATAACGCGTTTTAATTTCATATTTGAAGTTCTAGAACTTCGTTTTCCAGCATAAACAACCATGTTACTCGGGTAGAAAAATTATAACTCGCCTTGTCGCGGATTTTTGCAAAAACTGGCATCCACTGGTTCCTGGCATTCACTGGTGCCTTCACCCTACTCTGAATTTTTCTATGTATTTTGTATTTTCAACCTAATTTTTATGAGAATAAATGGTATTTTCTTAAAATTGTGTATCTATCCACCGCAGTATGGTGGCGTGAAAACCATTTATTTTGAATGATATCTTTTCTAAATAATAACAGAAGAGCTTACGTCTCCAACCAGTAGTACCGTACCGTAGTTAGATACCTTATAGATCGGTAAAGTGAGGACACAAACCTAAAGTTGTTCCGAGATGGAATATTATGTACAGGCGACAGAAGCAAACAACAACCTCGGAAAATATGCGACCTTAAACAAAAGGTCACCGCAAGCTGCCAATTAGGAACACCAATGTTAACGATTCTACATTAAGGCGCGTCCACATTATGCTGCTGTCTGCGAATGGCAAATCCGCTTCGACCGTTGGCACGTGCCAATAAGCCAGCTGTATGCCAATGAGAATCGCTAAAATGTTGGTCTCCTTAAAGCGAGCCAATGAGAACGGAGAGTGGGGATTTGGGGACACTGGCCTCTCGCGGCTTTAGTTTTTATGCAGATTGTCTGCGCCATTTAGTACGTGTTTTCAAATGGATTGGACTAACGTTATTAATTTAAAAAATCTATACCGGGATCGTCCTGTTCTGTTAACAGTGGCGATTAACCTAAATGAATACCAGCACATAATATGTAGACGTTTTCACAGTCACTCGCTTTGGCCTTGTACACATGAGGGCGTTAGACCCCGCATTCAGCGCTCGTTTGTCAAACGCGCGTTAGCCAAATACATAGAAACAAATGGGATCGTACACATGCAAATGCGCGCTTTGAATCAACGTCGCCAAAACGCGACGCTTGTAGTTTTCACTTCAACCGCTACGTTTGCAGCGCGCTTCGAGTTACTATACTGGACTTTAGAACGTACACATGTGCTCAGTCGAGCGCGCGCTTTTGCTCGGTTTTGACGTGAATTGTGTGATCTGTGAGTGATCTTACCATTGTTTTGATCTTTTTGTGTATGTACAATGGATGCGGAAGCGTTTGACACAGAATTGTTTATTGATGAAGTCGAAAAAAGTAGATGCATCTGGGACATGGAGTGTCCAGATTATAAAAATAACCAAAAACAGGTAAACTCCTCTAACTCCATGTGTTCGCACTGAGTACGCTGGTCCAACTGCCGGATGCCGTGTCTTGCGCTGTCAGCCAAGGGGCACTCGACTCGGCGTCCAACGCCCTCATGTGTACGGTTTCACAATTTGCCAACGCGTGCTCAACGCGGCGTCTAACGCCCTCATGTGTACATAGCCTTTGCCAACGGCAAATCGCGGCATTAGATTAGATTAAAATTGGAGTGGCTCTTTGTCCTATCCCACTGCGACCTTTGCAGATCTATTGTGGTCCTCCCTATATTTAGAGCTCAATATCTAGCTTCATTCTTTTTATTAGACCTAATAGCCTGGATACCGCTTCCTTTGCGTAGCTCGGTTTTTCTTCTCCAAATAAGTGAAACCGCACCCTTGCTAGGCCTTCGCACTCACAGAGTATGTGCTCCGCGGTTTCTTCTTCTTCCTGACAGAACCTGCATAGGCTGTCATCTGCAAGGCCAATTGTGTGCATATGTTTCCTCAGCCTATAATGCCCGGTCAGCATTCCCACCATCATCCTCGTCGTTTCCCGACTTTGACTTAGTAGGTCGTGTGACAGTTTTGTCGAAGGGCTTTTAAGGAATAATTTTGCGTGTCTTTGTCCTGGGGTCTCAGACCACCAGAGCAACGCCTGGTTGTTTATCCATTTGTGGATGCTCTCTTTACTTAGGCATTTTGCAATTCCACAGGAAGGTTCTGTCCCTATCATGACCTCCGTTGCTCCCTGCTTGGCTAATTCGTCAGCCTTTTCATTGCCTTTTTTTCCTTGGTGGCCTGGTACCCATGCTAGGGTCACTCTATTATGACTACCTAGTCTGTTCAGGGCCTTCCGACACTCCCACACCAGATTTGATGTTATCTTATATGAGCGTATCGCCTTAAGTGCTGCTTGGCTTAGAGGGATCGTGATCTTCTCTTATACCCCATATATTTCAGCTCCTACTCCAGAGTCTGTTTTCGAGCCATCAGTGTACCAGTTGAGATTCGCTTTTATAGGAGGCCTTGCTTCCCAGTCCTTTCTCTCTGGAATGTAAACTGTATAGTCGTTTTTAAAGCTATATTGTGGGGCAATCTGATCCGTTGGCATTCCCAGTATTGGATCTGCCTTTATTTCTTCATATAATTCTTTGTAGAGCTTACCGTGTTCTTGGCTTGTCGGAGAAGGTCCCTGTAATAATCTGTGACTAACAGATATTGCATTTCCTTGTATGAGGATATGTAGTGGTGGTAGGTTTACTATTACCTCCAGGGCCGCGGTCGGAGTCGTTTTCATGGCCCCCGTGATACTTAGGCCTTTGAATACCACTTAGCTGCCTCTGCGCTCCAATCTGTAGTGTCCTGGGCCACCAGACAACTGATCCATAAGTTATCATTGGCCTCACAACCTGTGTCATGTTGGGATTCAATCCCCAATTATTTCCACACATTTGCCTGCACCTTCCAAGGGCGATTCTGGCCTTGTGTGTGGTTTTTCCAATGTTGGAGTTCCATGTGAGCTTTTGGTCGAATATCACCCCTAGGTATTTAATTTCTTTCGCAAATGGAATTTCCACTCCGTTAATTTGCGGCTTTTGCAGACCTTGCAATTTTATCTTTTTTGTAAACGGTACCAGTGTAGTTTTGTAGGGGTTCACTGCCAGTTCTTCCTCCCTACACCAGCCACTCACTATATCAAGCGCCCTTTGGGTGCGCTCTGATATTGTGTCTGGAAACCATCCTCTTATCACGATAGCAATATCGTCCGCGTACCCCAGGCACTGAATACCTTCATCTGAAAGCCTTACTAGAAGCGTGTCTACTAGAATCGCCCACAAAAGGGGCGATAAGACGCCTCCTTGAGGACAACCCCTTTCCACCCCCGCTATGATGGTTGCTTCCCCCAGGGTGGATGTGATTAATTGCGGCATAGTGTGGACGCGCCTTTAGTAATTGTAAACGTAATCGAGATAATATGACCGACAGGTTTTATCAATATACACTAATTTTAATGCGTGCATTCTCTTCATCGAAGCTCTTTGTGTTAAACAACATCTCTTACAACTGACCATGAGAAAAACATGGACCACAAACAGTGAAGAATCGGCCTTATGATGTTAATCGTCAAGTCGAAAGCAAGACGAATCTTGAACTGAATTCGTCTGAACTCAAAAGGCATAATATCCGTTGGGATTATTGGAATTCTCGGAATGAGAACTAACTTATCTTTAATTTTTCCTTTGAGTATCGTCGCGTGAATCACTTAACTCATTAGTTTTCTTATCACTAATCGTGTTCCATTGCATAGTTTTGATTGGCTTAGATTTCGAAGCATGATAACTACCGAGTCAGCCTTATTGTGCGGTGGTAAACCAGACATATCCAACGAGTTTATTCAATTGGATGATTAGTGGCTCCATCTACGTTTGTTACACAGTCAATAAATTTGAATGAATGCAATGTATCAACGGAATGGCAATTTCACTTTGCCATTAAGGCAGTACAATCCAAGCGTTTTTCCAGTCATATAAAAAAAATATTGTTTTCTACATTTAATCAAGAGTATGATCTACTGTGAATGAATCTTAAACATGAGAGAAAGTTTCATTTGCTACAGGGATACTCAAAAATTCAAAAAACGGAACGTTGACTTGAAATATAATTCAGCTTTCAGGAATTTCAATAATTGGCTGAATTTGCTTCTGGTTGGTTTATAATAATAAGATATGCAAACCTTTTTTACAGGGCGAGTCAGAAAGTTTATCGCCCCTGTATCATGTATTTATTAGAATTTTATATACTTTGTACTGCATGTTAGTAGGTGGCTATTCAAAGATATGTATGGAAGAAAATCCAAGAATCGATTTTTTTTGGAAATCTCCCTGTAATTAAATATTTCCCCCATGAATTTCTGTGATACTTTCATATTACCCTTACTTTGAGTTTGTTCGTCGGATGTAGAAGTTTTGTCAACGTGCTATGATCAGTTTTTTTATCTCGACAATATGATGACAAGCCTATAATTATTTTCTACATATACGGGTGTCCAGTAAAGACCACGTCAAACTGAAGGAGAATGTAGATCAAAGGGTGCCCTACCTGCTATGAAAAAATCCCCGGAATAAAAGTCTCACCGTTTTCGAGACATTTAATTATTATAAAAATTATGAATTTTTGCCCCTCTCAGTAGTTTTTTTGTGTGCTGTTGGTACAATTTTACACTTTTCTAATTCATTTAGTCGGTAAAATATTGTTGAATGATTATTCTAGCTTCTACGTTACGAAAATACTCCGAGCATTTCAAAGGGGGTGTGAGAAGTTTGGGAGTAGATATTTTTTCAGAAGTTTAGCCCATCGTAGTGAAAACAAAATGTACTGGGCTACTGATGCACACTACATCAATAAATTGCCTATTTTATGGTGATTTCAAAATGGTATAACACAAGAGATTTGTAATCGTAAAAAAAGAAATTGCCAGTTATATCCAAAAAAAAGTATCAATCAACGGTTTTCATTCAATCATTTATTGATGGTTACTAATATTTTCAATGACATTATAATCATTTACAATCGCGTATATATAGAGTGAGAATTAAATACAAGATAATTTTGATACCGGAAAAAACTTACTTTGTTTTCACTACGATGGGCTAAGCTTCTAACATTTCTCACAGCCCCCCTCTGAAATGTTCGGAGTATTTTCGTAACGTAAAAGTTAGAATAATTATTCAACAATACTTTACCGAGTAAATGGATTAGAAAAGTGTAAAATTGTACCAACAGCACAAAAAAAACTACTGAGAGTGGCAAAATTTCATAATTTTTATAATAATTACATGTCTCGAAAACGGTGAGACTTTTATACGGGGGATTTTTTCATAGCAGGTAGGACACCCTTTGATCTACATTCTCCTTCAATTTGACGTGGTCTTTACGGGACACCCGTATATGAAGAAAATAATGATGGGCTTGTCATCATATTGTCGAGATAAAAAAACTGATCATAGCACGTTGACAAAACTTCTACATCCGACGAACAAACTCAAAGTAAGGGTGATATGAAAGTATCACAGAAATTCAAGGAGGAGATATTTAATTACAGGGAGATTTTCTTCCATACATATCTTTTGAATAGCCCTGTATATCATATATAAATTATATATATTTCAAAATGACTCAATGTCACCTACTAACATGCAGTACAAAGTATATAAAATTCTAATAAAAATATGTAAAAAATGTTTGCATATCTTATTATTATGAACCAACCAGAAGCAAATCCAGCCAAATATTGAAATTCCTGGAAGTTGAATTATATTTCAAGTCAAAGTTCCGTTTTTTGAATTTTTGAGTATCCCTGTAGCAAATGAAACTTTCTCTCATGAGGGACTGATATTTAGTGTCATTAGAACACTAACACAGGAAAAAATTCTTGGTACATTGAAGAAAATAAGAAATACATGCTTTAAAAAAATGGCTATTTTCCAACTTCAACACATTGTATCTCTGAAACTAGTCATAGTATTGAGTTGGGCCCATGGACACTATTGTTCAGAAAGTCGTCAACTACAATATACTAGCAATTCATGAAATTTCACCAAAGCCCATTTCTCCATAATCGGCTGCCTGGTTCTTTAATGAATATTCTGGATAACGGTAGCTGGAAACGTTGAATTGGAAAATATAAAAAAGATTGTGGTTAAATTTCCAAAAATAGTTAACAAAAAGAATAATTTGACTGTAATTAGAGCTTCATCGTTTCTCTTTATCAAATGCTGGAATTGAATCCTGAACTATTATTATTCACTCTGCTGGATGATATTATAGAGATTAACAAGAATAATTATTGTTCAAATCTGTTATATTCAGTAATATATACATTATTGATTAAAAGGTAGTATGAAGCCTCTATAATGTTTAAAATGAACAATTTCATTAATAGTTGATTGATAATTATCAATTTCCAATCAATCCAGGGTAATATCTATCATTTAGTTTAATTTGAACATGAAAAGTGGAATCATCATAATTTAAGTTGGGAAAATTCCAAAAAAAATACTTTGAGCTTTCCTCTTAGCTTTTTATGTATATCCTGTCCGGTTCTTTAATTGAACCGTCTATGTCTGTGTGATCCCTTGCTGGGACATTTTGTAGACGTTGAGTAGGGAACGAGCTCGTCAATCCTTGTCTCAAAGTCCTTCGTTTAGATTTTCGTAATTCGATATTATATGCTAGATTAAATAAATTATTTACTTCCAGAAACCGAAGAGATTCTCTACATCAACAAAATCATTATTTACATTTTAGATACCCTTGATTTTTCTCGCTGGTGTCTACTTAACAATTGGAATATAACATTATAAATATTCATATAATCTTGAATATTTTGTGCTATGATCTGCAGTTATTTACTTTGCATATTTCCAAGAATTGTGTGGAAAACGGCCTTCACTACTTCTTTGAACGAAAACCACCCACTTCAAATTCTAATGGCGTATTGAAGATAGACCAGCATTCACACATTATTATTTATTATCTGTGAATACAAAAAGAAGACAAATTTGTGGAGCAAGGAAATTAAATCAGAAATGGAAATGAGAAACAATTATGGTAAAAATACTGGGCAACAGAAATTCCGACAATTACAAGGTATACAATATCCAGAGAAAAAAGTAAAAGAAACAGTTAACAGCGCAAAACAAAAATCCTGTGAAAAATTCGGGGAAAAAATCGAAAGAGACAGCTATAGCAGACAAAAACTGTTTTACAAGACAATAAGAACACTCAGATCAGGCAAGCAACATAATTTCAGCAAAATAGTCACTTAGCAAGGGAAAGTATTGACAGAAACAAAGGTGATAATGACAAAATGGAAAAAAAACATTTCGAAGAAACACTAAATACAGCGGCTATAGGGAAAACCGAAATGATAGATAGCCGTGAAGAATCAGAAACAGAGTAGAACAATCGGCTAGGAGAAGCAACATTGGCAGTAAGAGAGTTGAAAAGAGGCATAGCAGCCGGCCATGATGGAATGAAGAGGAAATCACGGCTTAAAAACTTTACTATTGAACAAAGCAGTTACTGAAAATGGAATACCCAATAATTGAGGAGTTATAATTCCCTCATATGGGAAAACCATTAGATACCACTATAACAACTGCAGGGAATAGCACTATTAAGCGTCCCATCTAAAGTGTAAAGGTTACTATACGACAGATTGAAAAGGATGATGGAGCAATATTTTTAAGAGGCACAAAGTGGTTTCAGTAAAGGAAGATGAGTCAAGATCACATATTTACAATTTAGTAGATGATCAAGAAAAATTACAAAAATCAAATATTTATGGCCTTTATAGACTTGGAGAAAGCCTTCGACAGAATACCTAGAGCAACGATATGGAGCAGTTTGAAAAGAAGGGGAGTTGACGCCAAATTTCGAAATAATATTGCGAGTGTATATCAACAAGAAACTACGTCAGAACAAATAACAGAGAATCAGAAGAATTCATAACTGATGAAAGTGTAAGACAGGGTGGTTGGGTCAACATTGTTCAACGTAGTTGTAGATGAAGTAATCAATTTCTTATGAGGGAGTAAGGAGTACAAGTAGGACCTTTTATGAAGTATGACAAAAGTGGTTTGTTTTTACTGATTAGAAGCACTACCAACTTAGCAGAGTTGGAAGGGGGCAAACATTGGAAACACCAAAGCGAGATAGAGCCTAAATCGTTTTTAAGGGATTACTGATTTGTTATTGGATTTGAATACATTTTTTTGTCATCTGCATAAAAAGATATTTCACTTGAAACGTGAAAAAAGAGATCGCTGATGTATTCTATGAATAGCAAAGGTCATATTATAATAAAACCCTGTTCCTGAAGCACTAGGGACTATCTGATAAACAGTTATCGATCCACAGATGCAAGTGCCCTCGTCTGCCAAAGTGATCAGGCTTATGTAGGAATCTTCGCTTAGGAACCCGATCAAAACCTTTGCAGAAATCTAAGTATACAACATTGGCGGGCTGTTGTTTAGGTCCAGTCATTGACACAACATAACAGGTTAGTTAAGGTTGAACGGCCTTGGACAAATCCATGTTGTAATGAAACAATCTTCTCCTGGAGAAGAATTATGGTTATTCTTTTTGAAATGATAGATTCCATGACTATATTGACTTATATTTGAAGACAAGGGGTTTATCTGAAAAAGTCCACGAAGCCTATCAGGTTTTTGATGTTGGGGTGGGGCTCGCCTTGAATATGTTGGGGACAACCAAAAAGTGAATGAGGCATTGGTTATTTTTGTTCACATGACACGAGGTAGTTTCAACACACTATTTAAGATAAAATATTTATGAAAATGAATAAAATTCTCACCAATATTAGTAGCCAGCCCGGCAAAAAACGTCTTGCTCCTCTTCCTCGCCGTTTTTCCGAAACAACAGCACGATTTTTCTTCTTTTTTCTTCTTACTAACATCCCGTTTTAAAGAATTGGTATTTTGTTTGGAGACAGTAGGATAAGGGTCGTAACAAAAGTGACCCGTATCTTTTTCCATGGCTACTCTAAGAATATTCCTCCATTTGTCTCGATCTTTTGTCGTTTAAATCCATCGTAAGCCGACTGAAGTACGAGAGAAAATTGGAGATGTTATATTTTCTTATATTTATCCACATTGTATCTGAAAAAATGAATAGAAATATTCTTTAGTGCTAGAAAATGGGGCTTTAAGTCAAAATTGAAGACAATTGGCTTAATTTACATTTTTGAGACGACGTTATAATTCAAAGCAAAGATTCATAGTATAGTAAATGCTTAGGTGAGAATAATTGGATATTATTCAGTGGGTCTATAAATATTTGAAGAGCAGTTTCTTGTAAATGATTTTCCACAGTACACAGTAGTGGATATATTATGACAACAATCCAAAAAGGATACTCGAATATTTTTCACTCAAGTAAGTAGTATATATTTTTTTATACTTCTG
>CAJUYG010007930.1:0-10357 GCA_910591675.1 Galerucella calmariensis | reverse complement strand
TTTTTGTAACACCTTAATAATAAACTGTTGGGATTTATCAAGCTCCTCAACCTTAAGAGGGCCTACAAATCGTTTGAATTTATCCTTTGAATTATTAACAAAGCGGAAAACGAAGGCAATTACTCGTTGTAATTTTGAGTAAGAAGAGCTTCTTCCAAATACAGAATTCCAAAAGGTTAATGTATCCTCCACTTTATGACCAAGTAAAACAGTTTTAGTTTTTCGTTCCTCCGGAATATCATGTAATGATATTTTTTTTCAGATCCAATTCCTCTAGTTCTAAATTGGGACCACTCAAAAACGCCGGACCGTGTAACCACAAATTTGAAACCAAAATTTCATTAGGTGTCATTCCTCTGCTAGATATCAAATCTGCGGGATTGTCAGACGATTTTACATATTGCCAGTGATAATTTGACGTAATTTTTTGTACTTCCGATACTCTATTGGAGACAAATATAGACCATCTAGAAGGGTGAGATTGCAGCCAACACAAAGTAATTTGGGAGTCTGTGTACAAGTGGATACCTTCAAAATGAAACTTATTTTCGAAGACGTTGATTATTTTTTTTTATAAGCTTGGATAGAAGAACGGCTCCACAGAGTTCAAGACGAGGTATTGAAATGGTTTTTGTTGGTGCGACACGGCTTTTTGCACATACTAAATTGCAAGAAGAAGTTTTGGTTGAATAAATTACTCTAATATAGATACAAGCGCCATACGCCTTAAGGCTAGCATCGCAAAATCCATGAAGTTCAATTCTGAAAATGCTATGATTGAGAAATGTTTCTCGGAATTTTTAAATGGGCCAGTTTGGGAATATTGGAAACAAATTCTGTCCATTCAGACATAAGATCTTCTTTAAGATTTTCATCCCAGTCAATTTTAGACAACCAAATTTTTTGCATTATAATCTTTGCTACAATTATAATGGGAGCAACAAAACCTAACGGATCAAATAGTTGGGCTATTTGGGAAAGAACTTCCCTTTTAGTAGCGACGACCTTATCAACAACCTTTGGTAGTGTAATGGTGAACTCATCAGAATTCGAATTCCATGAGATTCCTAGAACCTTATTAATGTCATTTTCGCATTTGATTTCATACATTTGAAAACTAGGAGAAATATTAGTTTTCAAAATTTCCTTAACAAATTCCTTGGAATTCGAACACCACTTATGAAGTTGAATATTTGCTGATTGAAGCAATGATACAAGCTGCTTGTGAGTTTCCTGTAGCTCCTCCAAGGAATCACAGGTGGCAAGTATATCATCAACGTATGTCTGATGCAAAATAGCGTAAGCAGCTAGAGGATATTTGTCTTTGTTTCGAATTGCAAGTTCTTGAAGAACACGGGTTGCTAGATAAGGCGCACTATTAGTGCCGTAAGTAACAGTAAGCAGCTCAATGCATTGTAGGGGTTGTTCTGAGTTATCACGCCATAAAATGTTTTGAAGAAATGTTTGTTTGGGGGAAACTCGAATGCAACGGAACATTTTGATTATATCACTAATGAGAACAAATTTAGAAGTTCTAAGCCGGGTAAGTATATCAAAAAGTTCAGGCTGTACACGAAAGCCCTTTAGCATAATATCGTTTAATGAAAACCCACTTGAACTTCTCATCGAGGCATCAAACACTACCCTGAGCTTAGTGGTAGGGCTGTTGTCTCGAAGTACACAATGGTGCGGCAAAAAATACTTGTTTTCTCCATTTAAATTAAAAAGGTCGAGAGGAACATATTTAGCATGATTCAAGGAGATGTATTCATCAATAAATTTCTTGTATTTAAGAAAAAAATCAGTAGATTTCACAAAGCGTCGTTCGAGATTTAGAAATCGTTTTCGAGCCATATTAAAGGAATCACCTAGTTTTAAATGTTCATTTGGTCCTTTCAAAGGAAGTGTCACTTCAAAAGACCCGTTAGGAAGAATTCGAACTGTTTGACGAAATATTGTTTCTGCAATTTCATCATCAGGGTTAATTATTCTTTCTTGGGGAGTAATTTCTTCCTGAGTCCAAAATTGTTCGAGTAAAGTGTCCGCTGGGATTTGTGTAAACATACAAGTTTCGAATCGAGATTGTGCGTTGTCAAGTTTTTCCTTATATGAGATAAATTGATTGGGGACAGGACCACCAATCACGAAGCCTAGATGTGTGTCAACGAGTGTCAAAAACCTTTCATGTAATCGAATTATGCCTCCTTTTAACAACTGATAATAGACGTCTGCACCAAGCAGTAAATCAATGTGCGAGGGAGTAAAAAACAAAGGGTCAGCCAAGCTGATATTTTTAGGAATTGTAACAGAGTCCAAATTAAGCAAAAATGAAGGTAAACGATTAGTAATTTTGTCTAAAACTGTACAAATCACATCAAAGAAGTAATTTCTCTCAACGTTCGAGTGAATCGTCAATTTTACAATCCTATTTGAGTTTGTGACAGTGCTACCAACACAGTCAATTCGAATTTGTCTCATTTCAGGTGTATATCCAAGTTTTTGAAGTAAACATTCTGTCAATAAAGAGGTGGTAGCGCCAGAATCAAGAATTGCCTTAACATTTAGTGGGCAGCCATTTTTGTCAAACACAGTTACCATTGCTGTAGCCAAAAGTGTCTCTCCACTTAAGGCTGAAGTTGACAAAACTGTTTGTTGTATAGTGGATTGTATGGGTGCT
The DNA here is from genome assembly GCA_910591675.1 of Galerucella calmariensis. Taxonomy (NCBI): domain Eukaryota; kingdom Metazoa; phylum Arthropoda; class Insecta; order Coleoptera; family Chrysomelidae; genus Galerucella; species Galerucella calmariensis. Next base: position 7,680 of record CAJUYG010007930.1, on the reverse strand, counting down.
AGTCATGAAGAATTATTATTCGAACTATTTGGTACAAGTTGAGGTGTAAGTGGTTCTATTGCAGTTGAATTCTGATGGTGGGTTCGATGCTGTTCTGTTTGTTCAGAGTTTGAGTTTGAATTATTTTCAGATTGCGAAAATCGACTAACCGGATGCAATAAAGTATGATGCTTATAATTGCAAACTGTACAACCACGTGATGTGCAATTGTCAGTTACATGGTTGGGCATTAGACAATTGTAACAAAGTTTTTTATCTTTAACAAAATTATACTTTTCAGAGCGAATTAATTTAATAAATTTTTGACATTTATAAATTTTGTGTCCTATAAAATTGCAGTATGTACATTTTGAATTATTAGCTTGAGAAGAAAATACCTTTTGTTCTTCTTTATTTTGAACAAAATGAACCTTGTGATGTACCTTATTTTTATTAGCATTTAAATCCGGAATAGCTGACCGTTCGAAAATGATACAGCGTTTTTCAAGGAAATCGAAAAGTAATTTTAAAGTTGGGCGTGCGTTTGTACCCATTTCATAATCAAAGGCCTTACGGGTAGTTACATCAAGTTTCTGAGAAAACATATACACAAGAATTAGATCCCATTGATCTACATTGACATTTAAGTTTTTTAAACCGTCCATGTTTTGTTTTAAGAGAGTAACAAAATCTCTAAGTGACATAGAATTATTTTTACCTAAAACAGGAGCGTCTATTAAATTTTTTATGTATGCGTATATTATGTTCAATTCATTGTCATATCTATCCTTTAGAGTCTTAAGGGCTACATCGAAGTTATCACTGATCAATTGTAAATTACAAATTAAGTTTAAGGGTTCGCCTTTAAGTAAGTTTTAAGGTAGATTAGTTTTTCAATATTGGTTAAACTATCATCATCTTCAATAAAGTTCTTAAAAAGCTCATAAAAACCGCGCCAAGTAGTAATATCACCAAAAAACATAGGAATATTCAACTGAGGCTTAGTTAAACGAGAAACACTAGAAGTAATATTAGGAGATTGTGAAGGGGAAGAAACATTTCCCAGTATTTTTAATTGATCAATCTTAGCTTGTATTCTAGACCTCAGGCCATAATATTTATTTTCTGATGTATCTCGCTCTTCATTATCATCAGTTTGTGTTAAACATTCAATTTCATCTTGAAATTCACAAATTTTTGTAAATGCTTTTTCAAGTCCATCTAACCTAATTTCAAGCTCCTGTATAATAGTACTATCTGCATTTTGGGTAAACCAGTTTTCAATTCTGGTCATACAGCCCTTTGCTGTGGCCCGTTTTCTAATAAAATCATCCATGATAAACAATTATTATATACAAAGAAAGTCAATGCAATATTGTAGCTTAAGATTGTGTGAATGATGAATTCGCAAAAATATGTGAGCGTATTGTTAGAAACAGAGTTTGAACAAGCACTTACAACCTGTTCAATAGTTAGGTAAGTACTACAAAGCGAGTACTGAATGAAACTTAAATTCTAAATCAATGTTCAATGGTCAAATTATTTCTACTTTTGTACTTTAACAAATGGAAAGAAATAGTTTATATATACATAATTTTAATAATGTCACTACCACGGAGAAGGGCTCGGAATCAATTTACGAGTCATTCGAATTCCAACTGATCTGGATAAACGTCAAAATGACAGACGCCCTGTTAGTAGTGGTAAATAAAACCTCCATAAGTACCTAACCTTTGATAATCTTGATATTATGAAATATTTGAATATTTCCTCGAAGATTTTAAAGCAGAAGACGTTGCGACATGCGACAAAATCGGTTAGCTCCTACCTTGTTTTAAGTATGTTCTCTTCACTTTCTCCTTGCACTCTTTGTCTCAATTTTCAATAAGTAGCTGGTACCTCCAAAAGTCTCAAGATTCAAAATCCGGTTCGATGGGACCAATTCGTGTTTGGACACGAAGGGTACGTAAATTCAATGTGGACTGTATAGTTTGAAATCAACTTTATTGATTATATTTTAGTTAACAACTCGCAAAATAAATGACTTAAAAAATATCGAAAAAACTCATCTGACATATGTTGTCAAAAAAAACTCACTGCACACTATATTATTTTTTTATCTCAAAAGTGAGGGCACGTTCCGGTCTTGGGACACCAAAGGGTGCGTTCACACATTGTTCTGGTTATCAGAACACCTAGTATGATTAAGAAACTAATATAAATAATATTCATAAATGAAAATCGAATACAGCAAATAATATATATCAATAGATCCAAACTATAGGAGTTCGACCTTATGACAATTAAATTTTATGGAAAGAACAAATCACCAAAAAAGTTTCTAAGTATCTATTTAGAAACACAAACACAGAAGTTGGACACAAAAATATCTTAATAAAGACCTAAAGCTTTTTAACAACCATAAAATTCAAAAAAAAAACGGAATCACTATCTATTCTGAACTGGATTCAGAGGAAACAGGAGAAATTGGTCTTTCAGGTGATTGAATTTTGTTTGCGCACGTTGGCTGAGCCATAGGTACATTTAAAGAACTAATACAGCAGATTTCCTTCCTTTTACAGGAACAAAGAGATCCAGCAATTTCATTAATTTTGTTTTGCATGTTTTTGGTCATAACCTGGCACAATTTTTGTTTGAGCTTTCGTTTTTGACAAAATACGCATTTTTTTATGTCAAAAGCTGTAGGTACCACGTATAGTAAGCCTCTGATTTTGAAAAGTCTGAACTAACTGCTCTTCAGAAAAATGAGCATTTACTTTTTGAATTTTCGATTTATACGATGCAATATTAATTGCGCTAGTTTAAGCTCCAGCAAACAGACTGACGTCATTTTGACGTGATTAATTGGACATTTCAGACGTCATTTTAACCATCTATAAGACGTCACTATGACGTAAAAATGACGGGTTAATGTTACAGCCCTGAGACGTCAATATTGTGACGTCAAAATGACGGAACAAGAAACGTCAGAGTGACGTCACAATAGCAAACAGGTGACGTCACAATAACGAAATATACGACGTCACGATAACGAAATATGCGACTTCGCAAGGAAATATGCGACTTCGCAAGGAAACATGCGACGTCACAATAACGAAACGTGACATCACAATGAGGAAACAACTGACACTAAATAACTAAAAAAGTTATTTATCGAAAATAAAGTAGTTCAATAAAATTATGTCCTTGAAAAATATCCAGCAAATCATAGATGCCACATAGGTGAACTGTTAAAGAGGATGAGGCTTAGAAAATAAAAACATTTCTCATGTTTTATTCTTACATTTCAGACAAGAATATAAAAATTATAGAAATTAAAATACTTTTAACAATTTAACACATTGATTTTGTTTCTCACAACCACTACCCTTTATCTAATTGCTATCTGTTCTATTTATGGTAATGTGTATTGGTAAAATAAAGTGTGATATTATGATAACAACATTTATTGAAAATTTAACAATCATAAAGATATTAAATTAAAATTAATGATTTTTCTAAGCGAGATCATACTATAACAAACATATTTTTCTTCCTTTTCATCTAACCTAACATAAAAACATTTAAAAAAAATTTAAAATCAAATTAATAATTATTTTTCTGAATGAATAAGAGGAACAGAAACATAGTTTTCAACTAACCTCTAACATCGTTTTTTCAGCTTTTTTTATAATAAAAAATAACCACTTAAAAAGAATAAAACGTTAAAAAAAATTAACTGACATGCTTATTTGATCGTACTATTCTTTGTGGGGCATGTTTTAGCCAAACCTTTATAATGTTTTCTACTTCTTTTTCTGTACAATCGGGGCTGTTTGCTTTAGCTCCTTCTGAAAAAAAAAAAGTAGTTTTTTCATTACCTAAAATATTTTTTAGTTACAGGGCATCAAAGTATAAGATTGTGGTATTTTCAAATGACACTTACTTAACAATCAACGAGAAAATATTTACTATTCATCATCGAGAGCTTATTATCACCTATAATGAATTCTTTGGTACCTAACGCAATTGTAGCAACAATATCTAGTCTTTTTTTAAAAAACTTATATTAACACTATAGGCAAAGTTATTGTATGTGGTTTCTAGTTAATTTAAAACAAAATTTGGATAATTTTGAGTAAGAACACAACAACATAACTTTAAATGACACTTACATACAACTGCCTTCATTAAATTAATATTTGAGAAAGGTCTTTTGTTATTTCGCTTTCCATAAAAGCTATATTCCTTAGCAATATCAACACTCAATATAAATTTCAGGATACTATTAGTCTTCTGGGTTAAATTACGTCCTCCAATTGTGTAGAAATAAAGCACCTAAAAATAAAAATCTGCATTTATTAATTGTTATAAAAACAGTATTGTCCAAAAACTTACCAAAGCATTAAAACTTTCTTTGTCATTTAAAAATGTCTCTATTTCATCAACATCCATAAAAGCTTTTATAGGGAAAGTAATAGGCAGATTTTCTGGCAAGTAATGCTTTAGCACTGGTACAGTTTTTTCTTTGGTTAATCTTTCCAACAAGTTTAATATGGTTCCATTCTCCTTCTTAATTTGAAGCATAACCCTGAGTAAACTTTCATTTAATTCTAAAATAAACACTTTCATGTATATAAAACATGCCAAGATTTTTTTCTTTACCTTTGTGCACTCTCTCATCACCAATACTTCTAAAGGACGAATCCAAACCACTTATATTGAAACTGTTAAATTCTTTTAAGCCTGTAGAAGTGGATTGAGTCAATCTATAACTACTTTCTGATTGAGAAGGAGACAACACCTTTGGAGAACTAATAGCAGGTAAGATTGATTGTGAAATTTTCTCTACAAACATATTAAAACGAGATGATCATATACACTCGCATAATTTCATTTAGAAATGTACGAACTAACCTTTCACACCATCTAATTTTGGTCGTTTCATCAAAGAGTTAGATTTATTCAGACACTCATCCTCTTCTTCATCGGACTCAAACCGCAATGGCTTCACTATCTTCCTGATAGGCTTTTTCACTTGTGATTCTCGGGCTATTGGTTCTTCCTCTGATGACTGTATATCGGAAGTGTATTGAAGTGTATTAATTTTATTTTTAGCTTTACTATTGTATAATCATCTAAAAAATATATGTGAAAAAAGATATTATATTATCAAGTCATATTTACCACATTCAAATTAGCATTGGTATACTTCATGTGTACTCCACCCTTCTGCAGGCTTTTCTCCCGCTTTGGCCGCTTTGTCAAATTCAGCCTGAAATTTAAATGGTGGCCACCAAACTTCCCGTTTTCGCGGTGTTAACCAATCTTTATTTACCACGGCAATGGATTTATCACTATTGAACTGTACACCAACAAACATTTTGAAGAAAAATGCATAAAAGAACAAACCGAATATTTTTCACTTTATTTTTATTAAGAAATCGTTTTCGTAATGTGTTGTAATGTGAGGTTATCTGTCTACATAGATTAGGGTTAGGGGTCTGTCTATCTGTGGTGTCACCGGTGTCACGCATTCGCAGACTGACAAATTTAGCAGCGTTGCCAGCGGTAGCAATATTTACTGATGATCTGAAGTTTTTGATATTTTTATCTTTTGTTATTGTTTATTGTTGTTATATAGATATCAAATGACATATTATTATTAATTTATTTCAAACTGTCAGAAATTAAGAATATAATATATGATATATATTAGGCATAATATTAATTATGCGGGACGTCATTAATTGGGCATGTATTGTCCGCGACCAAACATGACCTAAAAATGACGTCTAATGTCGTCATTTTGACGTCAGTGTGTTTGCTGGGGCAACTTTTGTGCCATAAAATATCTCTGCTTTTGAGTTCATTAAAATTATGGTATGAGTGGTTCCATTTAGAATCTTTACCGATTCTCGACTTCTCGTACACTGAATAAATGTCTTTTTTGAACATTCTTCCAAAGATATTAAATTTTTTGCCTTCTGGCAAAACACGCAAGCTTGATAATTCAAAACACATTTTCCTTCTCCAGTTATCGCGTTACTTACTGATGTTAACTTAATTTTTGATTCAATTTTACTGTCAGAACTTGTGCTACTTTCAATATTCATTTTTAACAGACCTACAAAAAATAGCTACATCAAAATTGGTAAACTAAACTACGTAAAAGTGGGAACCTTACCCAACAAATAATGTCTTGTACAAATCAAAACGTTGTTTTTCAACACACTTCAACTGTTTTTAGCAATCAATTGCTTGAAATATCTAAATGGGTTCAGTAATTAAGAGAAAAGAGAGTCCATGCACAGTAAATCCAACACATAGAAAACAATAGTACACCCTGTTTAATGGTCGTTAGAATTGTATCATAGGTATTTTGTGTCCAATAAACGAAAGTCGACTGGAAGCGCGCTGAATCCCATAAGGTCGAATATGACCCGAGCGGTACGGTAATTATGGGCCTTCATCGCTTGTCCGTGGTCGGGCCGCCGAGACTCGACAACGTTCCACAAAAAAAATTCCACAGATCAAAGGGTGCATCCTATCATGAATTTGAAAAAACCTGCTGAATCCTCGATAATCGATAAAAAACCTATAACTTTTACTTCAGGTGTTTTTTTCGATAAATTATCGCTCTTCGAGTTATGATGAGTTAAACGATTTGTCAATTAATACGTTACAGGGCAAGCGTTAATACATTAAGGCGCTCAATAAGAACGCGTGACGCAGACAATATTGAATAATTAAAAAAATATATTTACTAATAAGGCACGTACCTAATATTACGCGAGAACAGAGCCAACGTGTTGTAAATTTCAAATATGAAAGAAAAAAAAATGTGTTTCTTAGGAAATTTACCCCCTACAACCCCCTGTACAGGGGGATTTTTGCACGACCAAGAAAAATCGTCTTCTTTTTTGATGGGGAATCGTTTAAAATAGGTCGTAGCTTTTAGCAACACATTGCAAACGAAAATCGATTCTAGGATACTTTTCAGACCTCGCAAACTCTACTATTAGATTTAGATGATCTTAAAGGACGCATTCGTGAAGCTTGTCGTAGCGTTACACCAGCTATGATTCAGACGGCCAGCACAACAGCACTTTTAACATGTTTTGCAGCTTGCATGGATTGTGCAAGAAATAATTTTCAACACTTGCTGTAGTTTTTTGTTCGTTTTTTGTATCATTGGTATTTTAGTAGAAATTTATACTTCATGAAATATTGATGCTTTTGTTATTATTAATTGGAAAAAATACCAAGTATGTGCTATCGTTGTATTCCAAATAAAACGACACGCAATTTTTAATAACAATATACAGGGGATGGAATTTGAAAATAAAAAGTGGGGGGTCAGAATCAGGGCTGCGTCAAATGCAAAACATTTTTTTATAAGACATTATATAGGAGGGATGCCATTCAATGCATCATTTTATTTATTAATTATCTTGTCAAATGAGTGCGATATTGCCTGTATAAGATAACTGGGGACACCCGGACACACCTATGTCAATCAAGGTCTGTTCCAACCGCAATCAGAAACTGTCAGAAACGATCAGATAATAGTCGACCATTGCAATTAGTAATAGGAATTACGCGAAAGTAAACTCGTTGTTTGCTATGACCAGTTATTCTATGATCGTTTCTGACGGTTTTCGATTACGGTTGGAACAGACCTAATATTTAAGTAAATTT
>CAJUYG010007929.1:0-10358 GCA_910591675.1 Galerucella calmariensis | reverse complement strand
AGAATCAAATGGATATCACACGAATGGAACCTATATCTCGGGAAATATGGGTTCAGGCTTGCATTAAGGCTTATGTACGTTCCAAAGCGATTCAATGCGGGAGCGAGGGGTTTTATATATGGAAAATGGCTGAAAAGCGAAAATGCACTAGCAATGAGATCGTCCCAAAGAAATCGTGGATGGAAAAAGACGGAAAACCTATGAATGAAGAGTTTTCAATATCCACTAGCGGTCCTTCTTCTACATTTAGCTCGTCAGAATTAAGTATGTCAGATCCGAATAGCTCATTTTATCTAGACACTAATCATAAACCAGACGAAATAGAATATTTTATTTGATGGAAAAAAAAATCCAAAGCTTTATTTGGGAGTTCCTAGTCATTCATTATTTGTTGCGAGCTTGTTAACTCAAAAAAATGTGAGCTGGACAAGCTTGATATCTTTTTAACATTAGAAAATATCAAATTGACTTTACCTTATAGGATATCAGGAGACGATTTTGGTGTGGCACTTTCCAAAGTATGTAGCATTATACAAAAAACTATACCGTTATTAGCCAGTTACCTTTACCCATTTGTGCAAGTTAAGAAAAGACTTCCTACTCCCTCCAGACGCAGATATGAAAATGTACAATGTATTATAAATTGTTTTGAAATTTCGACTCAGGAACCAAGTGTAAATTCCTTGTTTCTATTAATGTAGTTCATCACCATAAAGACATCGACTTCAGGTGAATTTGTAGAATCTGCTTCAATAAATCCAGTATCTACTGAGTACATCTTTAATAGAAAAAATCACTAACACTTTTTGATTCAATTTTACAAAATAATGTGAGAAAATATAGAAGAAAATATAGATTTTTTGGAAAATCTTTCCATACCTTGAATTTTACTTCAACTTAAACTATAATTTGAAAATATTGTGAAATATACAGGGTGTTCCAATAAAGTGTGGCGTATCAAAGTTATATTTTTTCTCATGGAACACCCTATATTTTATTGCATACTCTTATTGCCCCTGAAAAATATAATACTCCATCATAATAGTTCCCTATACCTAAAAACAGAGGGTTCCGAGCTATGCTGACTTTTTTTAAAATGTGAACATTTCAAAAACAATAAATAACTCATTGATATAATAAATTCTAGCAAATTTCCTCTTGTATCTAAGTAGTTGGACATTCGTTGAATGTATTCCACGATTGAAATTTATAATGTAATTGAAGATTAATAAAATAGAAAAATATTAATAGAATAGAATAGAAATTGATAGAAACATTATTAATCATTTAATCATTATTTTCGATAAGATTGTGAATAGCGTGTCTATTTGTTTTGGAAATATATTCATGGAGTTTTAGAGTTAGTACCTTTACAGAAGATTCACATTTTATTTGTTGGGGTATAGCATTATATAGCTTAGGTCCAAAAAACAAAAAGCTTCTTTGTCCAGCTGTTTTTTTCATTGCTGGATTCAGGTAAGTATGTTTGTTTTTTGTCGCATAATTGTGAGTTTGAATTTTCAGATTTGATTTAAGTTTATGTTGTTTTAATACCGCTTTTTTTTAAATATAATTGTCTAACGTCTAATATTTTCGTTTCAGTATATAGAAGTTCACTGTTATATCTTCTGGTTTTTCCAAGAAGGATTTTGAGGAATCTTGTTTGCGAAACCTGGAGAATGTTACAGTAAGTCTTCGCCACTCCACCCCAGCTGATTAGACCGTAAATTAGGTGAGATTCAATTAAACTTCGATAAACCATTAGTTCTTGTTTATATTGTAGATGATATGAGATATGTTTAAATTTATAGAATATACACCTCAATTTTTGAGCTAAGTAGTTAATATGATTATCCCATCTAAGATGTGGGTCTATCATAATTCCTAAATATTTTATTTGTTTTGCAGGTTGAATATTGGTATTTTTTTGGACATTAATGGTGTAGTTCGGAAGATCTGGTTCTAGGGATGCAAAAGGCAGGTAAACAGTTTTTTTTATAATTGATTAAAAGGAGCCTAAAGTCAAACCACTGTTTTATACAAATTAAATCATTTTCAATTTTTAACTTTAGATCGTACCAATTCAGATCACTGTATATCAGAACTGTATCGTCTGCAAAACTGATGATTTTACTGTTACTTTGAACCACAAATAAGTTATTTAAATAGATACTAAATAGAACAGGGCCCAGAACCGTACCTTGTGGTACACGACACTTAACTGTTTGTTCTTTACTGCACTCTTACTTTCTGAGATCGGTTTGTTGGATAACTTTTGAAAAAAGCATGTGCTGTACCTCTAACTCCAATGTCTTCTAAGTGTTTCCAAAAGAAGACAGTGGTCCACGGTGTCGAAGGCTTTTGTTAAGTCTAGGAAGACCGCAATTGTAGGTAAACCATCATCAATACTTTTGTATAAAGTATTTATTACTTCCAGTAGAGCATCATCAGTGGACTTGCACTTTTGGAAACCAAATTGAGACATTGACATTAGCTGGTATTTGTCCAGAAATGTATTAAGCCGTGCATTAATCATTTTTTCTAGTATTTTTGCTAAACAAGTTATTAATGATATTGGTCTGTCATCTCGTCTTTCTTTCCACTTTTATAAATAGGTTTTATGATCGATGTCTTGAAAGCTGAAGGAAATTGTCCTATTTCTAATGACTTATTCATTATAATCATTAGCGGATATGCAATATAATCCGAAATATGTTTGAGCGTTTCAGCTTTTATTCCATCCCAACCCGGTGCTTTTTTATTATTTAGTTCACTAATTATATTTTTTATTTCTTTAATGCTGGTTGGCGTAAAAAAGATGGAATCACAATTCACAATTTTCTTTTCATTGTAATTTATTGGTTTTTGTATGGCACTTGCTAGATTTCGTCCTATATTTACAAAAAAAGTATTAAACATTTCAGAAATTACCTCAGCTTTATTTACTGTTTTTCCGTTGCTGTTCGTAATATTTGTAATTTCCGTGTTTTCTGTTTTTTTTTTTTGATATTGAGTTCACTGCATTCCATATTTTTTTCGACGAATTTTGTTCCTTTGATACAAGTTTATTATAATAATTATTTTTATCAGTGATGATTAATTTATTTAGTACCTTTTTGTAATCTGTATATTCTTTTTTTACCGTATTATTTAGAGGATTTATTTTTGATTTTTTATACATTTCATTTTTTTGTTAACGGATTTTATGAGAGATGGTGTGATCCAATTTTTTCTTTTTCTCAATTTATTCTTAATCTTTGTATACGTTGTTGACTGCCTAATATTATCTTGGATAGTGCTAACTAATTCATCAGTTGCGGAGTCCAAATTTGAATTAGGAATAATATCATTCCAGTCAGTATTTTGAAATCTATATATCAGTTTATTCTTATCTATCTGGGAAAAATACTTATTTAGATTTAGAGATTATAGCTGGATCTTTTTCAGGAATAATCAGTTGTAGCATTACGGTATAATGATCTGTTATAGATGTGTTGATTGTTAGAGGAATTTAATTATCATAAAAATTATCACTCTTAGAATGTATAAATATATGATTCAGACATGTATTTGAATTTTTTTGAACTCTTGTTGGAACATTAATGGCTGATTGATAACCGCATTCGTTTAAGACGTCTAAGTAATTTCTCTTGTTATCATTTTCGGATAATAGATCAATATTAATGTCCCCAACAAAAAGTTTAAAATCACAATTTTCAGTTTGTTGTCCTAAAACGTCATTTAACTCCTCAATAAACGAGTCGACTTTGTTTTCAGGAGCTGGGGATCTATAGAAAGCATTTATAATAAATGATTTATTTCTAAAATGGGCTTTTATTTCAATAAGTGAGCTACCGCTTAAATCAAGTAAACTATGCGACTTATAAAGTTCAGATTTTATATATACAATGACCCCATCATTTTGGTTGAGTTTTCGGTGGTTATATAGAGTTTGGTAACCATCAATATTATAAAGTGATAAGTCTGGAATAAAACGAGTCTCTGTTAGGAACAATACATTCAATTTTTGTTTCTAAGCTAAAAAATTAAAAAAAAACTTGATAATAAAATTTATTGTTCTCCAAAACAAGTACCATAGAAGTAAAATTAGTACGTGTGGTTAGCTTATAAAATTTAATTAAATTTAGTTATAAATATTGTAATGAATATAACTGAGCTTTTATTTTCTTAAATTTTTTTACGCCCTAGGTATTTAGTCTTGCTGATTGTTTTTGAGCGAGTTTTGGCTCTACCTGCGTTTTCTTGTTTGATGGTAATTGTTCTTCTTTCTCTTCGTTATCTGGTATTTTTCTTTTCTGTACCTTTGGAAGAATTTCTGTTTTGTCTTCCCTTCGTGTTTTTGGAAAACTGCTGTTTGATAATGCTGTACCTATACAATTATTATCTTTAGTAGAGTTTATTTCTAAGTCCTTATAAGAGAATGCTTCTCCTTCCACAAACAAAGTGCTTTTATATATAAGTGCTTTTTTATTTTCGTTTTTAGCTTGTTTTAAGTGTTGTACCAATAATTTATTCTCTTTTCTTTCTTCCTGCGATAGGTCTTCTGCAATTACAATACCTGATCCTTTCAGTTTTTTGCAGTTTTTCAAAATATCTTTTTTGGTCAATGCTGTCAGAAATTTCACTACTATTGGTTTATTCGACTGTGATTTTCCAATTGTATAAATATCGTTAATTTCAGTGTTTTTGAGGTTCAATTGAAGTTTCGAATTCAACAAATTTGTTGTAAAGTTTACTTAATCACCTGTCTGGTAATTGCTGTTGAAGACAATGATGTTATTTGAAGAAATTTTCTTTTCCAGATATTTGATTTTGTTTTTTAGTTCTTTCACTTCTCCTTCTACTTTGGTAGTTCTAATTTGTTCAGAGGTTATTAGTTTATTTATATTTTGAATTTGTTCGTTCAAATTGTGTGTTATTGTTTCAGTTTGTTTTTTATTCTGCCGCTCAATAATACTTGTTGTTAACTGTTGAATAGCTTCTTCTGTTAAAGACATTCTGAATGTAAATTTTTGTTCATCACCCGGACTAATTGTTTTTTTTTCATTCACTTTGTTCCAAAGTTGTCTTTTCAAGAAATTATGTAGCTTTTATATAGAAATTCAATAACTTACTGTCTAAGAAATACACTGTCCAATTTTCAAAATTTTTCGGTCACTTTATACCACTTTTCCAGTAACTTTTATATAGATCGTTTTAAAACGTGTTTTCTTGTCAACACTCCCACACGGTGATAGTAATAGATGACGTCACAGTGCCACTCTGTCCAATAATTTCAAATAGGACCTTATGGCAAGTGATATATCGTTTGAAAGGCATTGACATTGGCTACATAGCCATATTAATTTTGCTTGGGTTTAAACTAATTTTGACGGATGAATTGAATAAATACCAAAATTATTGAAATTATTTTTTTTTAATTTAATTAATCAAATATCAATATTATGGATTCTTATAGCAAGTGTTCGAAATGTGCTCCGTCTACTTCCTGACATCTTATTAGAAAACTCTTGTCGTACTCGTTCGAGTATGTCAGCTGAAATTGCATTGCATTATTCAATAATTCTTTCTTTCTTTTTTTAATTTCTTGGGAAATTAAACCACAATATTTTTAAATTCTTTATTTAAACGTTTCGGTACCGTTCCAGCTACCGTTGTCAAGAAAAAATAAGTAGAAATTAATTTTTATCCCTGACACAACAGAAAAAATTTCAAATTTCAAAACGCCAATGCTATCTGGTGCCGTGATATAAACCTTGGATTTCAAGTACCCCCATAGGAAAAATCTAATGGTGTCAGATCTGGTGACCGAGGTGGCCATTCTATAGAACCTCGCCGGCCGATCCATCTACCTCGATATTCTTCATCCAGGTAACGTCTTACTGCACCATAATAATGTGCGGGAGCACCATCTTGTTGAAATTGTAATTCCAGATGGTCGAATTTATCTGAATCATTTTCCAGAATTTCAAGGATTATCGGCTCAATTGCATTTTGTAACATCGCCAGATACACTTCACCGCTTAAATTTGAATTTAGAAAAACAGGACCAACTATGTGGTTTCCCAAAACACCTGCCCAAACATTGACTTTTTCTGAGTTAACTAATAGGATGTATTACTGTCAGGAAGTAGACGAAGCACATTTCGAACACTTGCTATAAGAATCCATTGTTGATATTCGATTAATTAAATTAAAAAAAATAATTTCAATAATTTTGGTATTTATTTAATGTATCCGTCAAAATCAGTTTATACCCAAAGCCAATGTCAATGCCTTTTAAACGAGATATCACTTGCCATAAGATCCTATTTAAAATAATTGGCCAGAGTGGCACTGTAACGTCATCTATTATTATTACGTCACCTGTTACCATTCGAAGAGAAGTTTACAACACTTTATTTTCACCCTTCAAATTTTATTAATGTAAGTGTAGCCGTTCAAAATATACGAGAGGGGAGGGGACTTTTGAATAGCACTGTATAAGAATATTACCTAAGAATTGATAACAGTTGAGTTAAATAGAAAAACACAGTTTCAAACTTGTCACTGACACAAAATGAAACAAATAAAGTAAGAATTTACGGTAATTACGTTGACTTGCATATAATACAAAAACAATGCAAAACTAATTATTTTACTCGTTGCGACAGTTAAAACTTTTTCCGCCAGAGGTCTCATTGAATTCTATTCCGCCCAATACTCGGGTTTGTCCACTTGAAAATTTCAATACGAATTTTGATTTTTTTCATTCGAAAGTGCACTTTATCAATAATAATTTAAACTAAATACAATTGAACCGATTATTTCTCGAGTGATATTGGATTGGAGAAACCGAAAAAATATTTTCATAACTCTTGATATATCTCAAGTTTCATATATTTTTTTATATGGTTCCTATGGCTCAGTGAATGTTGTGAATTAATAATACAAAGTGTTGGTATCCGTTTTTTCCGGCGCTGCAAATTTTGAAAAGAATCAAGTCCTTTCAGAAATATACGTTTTTTTCTGAAATATTCATCTCCTTATTTTACTGTTTACTTTATGAAATTTATATTTTATGTAGATGTAGAAAGATGTTTATCCACTTTCAAAGTAATGTAAATTATATGTTATCTATGTGAAATAATTCTTCAACCAGTTGATGGCTATTATTCACGTGGACGAGCGAGCGCAGCGAGTGAATTTTGGAATCGTCCAAGTGAATAATAGCCATTCTACACAAGTAAAAGACTATACTTTCTCCACGACCTAAACTTTCAATGATGATCGAACCCTGATCGTCCACGCCACAGTCAACCAATTCTACCACTATGCTATGAAGCATATTTTTTGATAAAAAAGTAGAGACCAAATATACAGGGTGGGGCAATCTTCTGACATTGGAAGATTACATCGTTGTGGTGAGAGATAGAACTTTATAATTTTGTGTGATCTAATACAGTTACTGAGGGCACATTTTGAAAATACTTTCGATTCTACAGGGTGTTTCAAAATCACGTAGTAGCACAAACTTACATTTTTTCAAATAGAACATACTATATTTTGTTCAAGAATCGAAAAGATCTCACCGAGACCGTTACAAAAATATAGCACTTTAATATATTATAAGGGTGTTTTACAGAGATATGGCCAATTATTAGCAAAAAAGAAGTCCTCTTTAACACTCTGCAAAACAGTAAATTAAAATAAATCAACAGGTCTTTGTATTCAAATGTCATACACTCATCATTGGCTGTACTCAGTATTTATTACTTTTTTTATCTATGGCTTCTTTAATACAGGGTGAAACAAAACGCAAATCAAGCAATATCTAAAAATTTTTAAATGAATCACCCGATAAGTCTTTTTACAATTTGTTAGTACAATTAATAAACTTTCAAACGATGTAGTACACTTAGGGCATAAGTTAATGGAAAATCGTAGATATTTTATGATAATGGTCAAAAACAAGTATTTTACGTACACAAATTAAATGGTATTAAATTTTTACATGCATCTTGTGAATTTTAACATTTCTAAGGCATTAATCCTAATCGTAATTTTGGATGCATCTAAAATATCTTTGACTTCTACTCTCACCATTAGAGGAAGGAAAGAAGGAATTATGTTGGAAGAAATATTTTTGTTTACTGTAAGTAGGCTAATGTCATTATAGTACTAATAAATATAAAAGCAGTTTGTAGTCTTTAATAATTACTTTAGTCACCACAAACAGTATATCTTAGTTATGTAAAATGCAAGCTTGTATTTTATTTCCCAACTTTTTCTATTTTTGAAAAACTAACAATTATGAAAACCAACATTATAAGAACACTCACATTTACATAAATGAACATTGACATTCTATAAAAAGTATAGTAGTTTATGCTAAGTGTTCAAAATGGCGACCATTTACTTCCATACAATTCTTTTCAAAAACGAGGATCTTACTCTTTCCAACATAGCTGGAGTTATTTTCTTTCACGTCTTCTCTGATAGTAGGTTTTGTAAAAAAAGAAATCCATCGGTGTGAGATCTGGAGATCGAGGAGGCCACGAAATTGGTCCACCACGTCTTATCCACCTGTCGGTAAAATGTCTGTTTAACCACCGACGTACACAACGAACGTGATATGCTCCATTTTGTTGAAACCACAAGTAATTCCTGCTTTCGAGAGTTGGTCTGTTTACATAAACGCGGTCTTTCAGGTAGCTCCAGAGAAAAAATCAAGTGTTTTCAAGTCGGGTGATCTTGCCGGCCACTCAATTGCACCTCTTCGACCAATCGATGATTGAGGGGAAATTGTATTTAAATATTGCCTAACGTCTCTTTGATAATGTGAAGGCGCTCCATCTTCTTGAAAGTATATTAGGATTTATTTCAGGTATAATTTCATTTTGGAGTAAGTCAAGATATTCAGCACCGGTCAGCGTACCTTCAATAAAAAAGGACCGATCAAATGGTTTTCCACCAAACCCGCCCAGTAATTTACTTTTTGTGGACGCTGTGTATGAACCTCCTCCATCCAGTGCGAATTACAATCTGACCAGTACCAACAATTATAACTGTTAACAGAACCGTTCAAGTAAAATGTGGCTTCATCACTGAATACCAAGAAATCTAAGAAATTATTTTGCATCCTTATTTTCTTTGTAACTATTTCACAAAATTGTAATCGCCTATCAAAATCATCCTCGCCCAATTGTTGAAGATTTTGAACTTTATAATATAAGGATGAAAATTATTTTTATGCAGAATAGTTTGCATAGACTGTCTAGAAATTCCGTGATTTCTTGCCAATATACTTGTAGATGTTTTAGGGTTTTCTTGCACATCTAATAGAACATCTAAAGTTTTACCTTCATTAGTTGCACTTTTCGGTCTACCAGACCTAGGAATATCATTTACACTACCAGTTTCATAAAATTTATTTACTAATCTCGTCTCTATAGATCTACTTATAGGAGGAAATTCAGGATTTAAATCGTTAAAAAGATGAGTTACTTCATCATGGGTACATTTGCGATCACCATATAGAACTAACATTAAGATTTGGATGCGTTGTTTTTCTGATAATTGTGCCATTATTCTTAATTTACTTTTAAATTTCGTGCTAATTTGAAATTAGTATCAGTTTTGACAATTTGTACATAAATAATGAACTTATGATGTGGTTGACGTTTTTAATGCCTACTATTGTTTTTTGTTTCATTTTAAAAACCTACAAGTCTAAATAATTAATGGGTACGGTACACTTTAATTTAGAAAAATGAGAACGATATTTTATAGGACATTTTGTAGTAAAGTGATACATTAAAATATCTTGGGGTTATCCTAGACCCAGGCTTGACTTGGAACCGACACCTCCAGCACGTGATCAAGAAAGCAGAGGTAGCCTTCATGGTTGCCAGACGCACTTACGGCACTAAATGGGGACTTAGACCCAGCATGGTACACTGGCTGTACAAAATGGTTGTCATTCCCAGGATCACATATGCATCTCTGATATGGTGGCCAAAGATCAGACAATCCTCTGCTATGCTAAAACTGAGCAAGGTCCAAAGACTTGCATGCATTGGCATTACAGGGGCAATGAGGACCACTCCTACAGCGGCACTGGAGACAATGCTAGACCTTCCTCCGCTACATTGTGTCATAATGTGCGAAGCAAGGGCAGCACTAACCCGACTGGAAAAAGCATCAGACCATGACGTGGCACATGGGAGAAGACACACAGAGATAAGGCATGTGGATGATGACATTTTCAAAATGCCAACAGACCACATGACCACCAAATATATCTTTCGCAAGAACTTCGAGATTGTCATCAAAGATCGAAAGGAGCTTGAGGAAGA
>CAJUYG010007928.1:0-10359 GCA_910591675.1 Galerucella calmariensis | reverse complement strand
CTAGGTCTACTTTCATACCAGCCCCAGTGCCATGGTTCATCCCTAGACCCGCCTCGAAAGTATCTATCGAAGTTCTCATGTCACTAGCACCCTTTTAGTTGTTAGTTTAATTGAAGATAGTGATACTGAACTAGATTTGCGTTAAATAGATAGTTGTATTGAAAGTAGGTTCGCATCTTTTCGATTTTATATCTTTCTACCTTTTTGAGTTTGAAATCCTATTGCAGACATAAGGACTGTGTGTATACCTACCTTGTATTTTTATCTTAAGATAAAATATCAAAACCATTGCGCGTCAGATAATCTACACTGTACACATAGAATCGCGCTTTGTCTAGTAAAGCTAATGTTCAAAGAAGATAAGTTTGTATTAGTATTCCTCGGAGAGAGGTTCCTGATGGAATTATTCACTTAGATGACGTTGTTCGGTAGAGTTATCTCAAATTGAAAACGGAATTATGCAGATAATGATCTTCTCCTCTTGCAAGACACGTTCCAAGAAAGTGTGTTTTCTTTGAACAGGTAAGGTGATAATGGGGTTGTTTTATTATTTATTAAAATATAGTAGTATTTTTAGATTATTCATAAATTAATTTTTAAAACAGGAAGGAAAGAGTGAAAAGAAGAGGGAATAATGTAAATTTATTCAGTCTCATTGTTTTTTTACGAGGGTAGGTGGCATAAAACCAAGTTAATCTTGACGGTTTTTACATTTATATGTTTATTTTATTTAAATTCGGTCTCTGTTTCTAATTATTTATTATATTTTTGTTTATTCACAGAAAAACTATGCTTTACTCGGTATTATAAAACAAACAACGTTTTATTTATTTAAGCAGGTTGGTTTTATTTTATATAATACATTATATATGAGTTTGTTTTAATGAAATGTTATGAAGTAAATTTTAGCATGAAATCAATATCACTCACGTTTAATGGAAAAACTTTTTGAAACAAAATAAATTACGATATACCAAAACACAAAACTTCTATAAACTCTGGAAACATTTTAAATAACGAAACACAAAATAGTAAAACCCAATAATATAATTTTAAGTAACATAATACATTATTTTCCACTACTAGCTGAAGTTGACAATTATTGCTTCTTCTAGCCAACTGAGAAGTTGGAATTTCTCTATTCGTGGCTACTATTTTTTTCCATTATTAACCTAGGTCAATAATGGACCAATTCATATATTTTGATAATTCAGGGTTAGTAGTTCAACAAAAACGTGTGCAACATAATGTTGTATACCCAGGAGATTGTCTTTAACATTTTGGCTGCTTGACATTATGAAAAGCCATTAGTTTCGCGCTCAACCAGAAATGACTGTTGACATAACGAGTACGTTCATAATCTATCGAAAACTGACAGTGTAATGGTCAGTCAGACGACAGGGTAAACGCTTCTCGTGGTGCGTTTGTGAATTATTTTTAATTTTTGTCTTAAATTTGGCTAGTAGTGTGAAAAATTCTATATACACCATGGTGTTGAACACATTTATAAACCTCGCACCTTATTCCGCTCGGAGCAAAGTCCCTCGCAAAATAATCTTGGTGCTAGGTCAATAATAATAGACACCATCTTGCTGTATGATATACTATTTTATTTTTGGAACTTTAGTTCTTTATGTCAGGTTATGTTCGAGCGACCGGGGGTCGCGACGCAAAACATCTGGCCGTTACGTTACGTTACGTTATGTTACGTTGCTTCGTTATGTGCCTTGCTTGCGTGCGTGTGCTCTCTCCTGAGTCTCTCTCTCGTTTACGAAGCAGCGATTCATATGCTTCGGCCGATGATCGAACCCGGGCCGCCCGCGTGGAAGGCGAGCCTTCTACCACTGAACCACCGATGCTACATTAAAATTCTATGCAAAGCTGGTATTCGCAGTGCTAGTGATCTACTTGAATTTGTTCCGATACATTTTTACTATTATTTCCATAATTTTTTTTGCGCGATTGATCTTTTTTTTTAATTACAGCATCGGTTGTCAGGACGGTAGGTTGTGTTTACTGGTTTCTAAGTTTAACACGTCGGTAAGTGATTTCACCAAAATGCAAAATATATTTTAAACTGATCGAGAAGCATAAATGTCACTTTTGACATTTCGTTAATTTCGAAGAAATTTAAATTATTTTATTCAGAATTTATTTCAAAACGATCGCACAAAAAATGGTATAAGCATCTCGAACGTTAAGGGTAATTACAACGTTTGCATGTAGATTCCTCTCGTAAAATTGGACAAAATGATATGAGGATTAAGGGGTCTAGCACATTTACTTTTCGAAATACAGGATGTTGAAATTTTGAAAACTTGAATATCTTAATTCGATAACTTTAAAATGTATGGATAAATTGATTTGACATTTGGTAGGTTGTTTTTAAATGTAAAAGAGCATATTTTGATAGAAGTAGTAGTTTGTGCAACTAGTGTGGATATTATGGCCATATCGCACGAGGACGAAGTTTGAGCACGACGCCGTAGGCGGAGTGCCCAATCGTTCAAGTGCGATATGGACAATCCACACGAGTCGAACAGCATATTTTTTCTACGACCCACTTAAGAAAAAATCTAGAAAATAAAAATTTTTTTCCACCAATTTTTTTGTGGTGAACGTACAGTTCTTGAATGTCCAATTTGTATAATGCTACGGTTTTCCACCAATTTTTTTGTGGTAAACGTACAGTTCTTGAATGTCCAATTTGTATAATGCTACGGTTTCCCTTTTTAAATATACGATGCTGTTATAAGTAGATGTTGCCAGTCGGACTCCCTCATGAAGGGTACTGTACCATTATCTATAAAAATGAATATTCTGCTAAATATTTCAAACGTCTACCTGTCGTTATTAATATCAAGCAGAATAATTATTTAAAAATAAAATTAACAATAAAAAATCGAACCCGGACCGCGTGAGAGTCTGGTTTGCTTACTACTCGACCACCGAGGAATATGTGAATTGTTTATCTATAACGTCAGATGTACTGCATAATTTTGGCTTAAAAGGAACTATAGTTCCTACCGTGTGTCCCGCGACACGTTCTACCTTTTTTTCAATAATGAGTAGAATGTAGAGATTGAATTTACATGTTTGTCACTATCTAAGTTGTCATGCCATGCACCTAAGTGCAAAAAGTATCTCTAATATTCCTTTTACTAATTTTTTTTGAATTATTCTACTAGATGAAGTTTGATCGAAGAAATTATCAAAACGAATCCATTCATTTTTGTTTGTTTGTTTAGACTTCGTTTCACTTATGAAGAACCCACGTGAAGTTGCAACGAACGTTGCGCGAACTTGTCAAAACCAGCGCCATATTGTAAAATTGACATTGCAGCTCAAATCAATAGCCCAAATTTAAAACAAAATTGGAATATCTTTTCGAGATATTAAAATATTCAAACATCAAAAGTATTCGACAGCAAATGGTTGCTTCAAACACAACCTTAAATGTCAATCTTTCTCTAATAGCGTGTATGCTATATATACACAGACAAAGACAGAAAAGCCTCTGATCGTCTGACACTTTCTCTCTCACCAAAGCTCAGACGGACATTCTCACCTACACAGCGCCCTATGGTTTGTTGCCTCTATCTGTAGTATCTCTATGTTTGTAACATCAATGGTGAGAAACGGTCATTACCAGGCAACATAGATCAACAAGACCGATTTTGATCTCTGCGCAAGACAGTTGTCAAACTTCACGTTGCTTCTTCTTATGTGGAACGGAGTCTATTTTTATACATGATTTTATTTTCTGGTACATAAAATGTTCGTGGTTGAAAGTACTCAACGCCCACAGCCATGAGCAGCCGAACTGAATTTTCAGTCCTTTACCAAAATCAGACAACCGCTAGGACTGATTCGCGAAAACCAAACTATTATTGAAAATTCAGAATTGTATTAATCGCGAATGCCACGTCACATAATGCACATGTGAATATTCCTTGAACTGGATCGGAAATATATCCGAGAACAAACCTTTTAATATACAATATACATACATGAGAATCCTATCTATCTCTATGCTAGACATATTTGAATTAATTAGAATTCCATCGAATCCTATAAGCTACCAATTTAACTGACAAAACTGCTGGAGTGTGGACCCTCCAGAGAATCAGAGTTGTATTAACTAAGTAAATTTAGACATTGAAAGTCAATTAGTTGAATCGTAAAGCAATTATTTCACTGTTCTCTTTCTTTAAGAACATGAGGATAGGAGGAGGAGGATGACTTGTAAAGGTTTTTCCCTCACATATTTCTATATTAAGTTTAATAAAACTATTTATTTGAGTCTGTATGTGATAATAGTTTTTCTTCTGGAGTTTTGACGATAAATCTTGACTCTCCATAGTTGTTGGCAGTTCTCTATTAGTTGGCGATGTACTTAAATATGAGCGGCTTCATTTCCACGTATAAATCAATAACCGCTCATATTCAAGACCGTCGCAAAGTACCACAGGACACCACAGGATAGTCGACAGCGGGGAATACATTAGGAAAGATTCATTGGGCAGTATAAATAATAATGAACACAATCTTCTACTTGCAAAACTTGAAGCAAATTCTATATAGTCTATGAATAAAAATTTAAGTGAAAGATTTTGCTCAAGCTTGTATCAGAAGCATCACGTTAAAGTATTTGCTCATCTTGTTATGGATAAAAAATATGCTTTGCTTACTAAGTTCAGCATTTGCTCCAAAATGTCTGCATCTCGTTAGAGAATTCGTGAATTTACGGACACAGAAGCAATACATAGTGCGAAGGGAAGCTAATTGTCGAGATTTTAAATCTTTTTACAGATCATTTCGAGAAGAAAATATAAATTGGATGGCAACGTACTTTTTGAAAGAAAATCTTGAAAGAAGAGGAGGCGCTCTTTCTTCAAATCATAAGATGAAGGTTTTCTTGCGATATATGGCCAATCCTGGATTTCAGATGGGTGCAGCAGAAGAATTGGGAATCACTCAGTCGACTGTTTCAAAAACAATTTTATTTAGAATGAGCAAAATAGTTGGAAAGTCCTATTTATGGATCAAATTTTCGTCAACCTTACCCAAAATAACAATTTTTTCTCACTGCTTTAAAACAATGTTTTTATTGCCAGTTTTGTTCTTGTCCACCTCATTTCTTAGTCCCGTTTTCATGTTGTTTACTCTTTTCATTAATTGCGAAACGGTTAATGTCTTTTCTATTTTCCGTTCTATTTCTGTGGCTGCATGTTTTAAGGCCTCGATTTTTTTATTTTGTATATGAGGAATTTGTGATTTGGTGAAGATTTCAGGTCTTTCTTGCAATTGCATTGCTACTAGCAGATTGATACCTTGTTATTTGTCATTCCCCTCGTCTAAAGACATTTTAATTACACTTACAATCAAAACACGGTCGAATTGATACAGACGCAACTAGACTGTTTGCGAGCTTCGACAGGAATGACCAGGCTGTCCAGGATCAAATGCTCATTTTATTGAAGCAAAAGCTCTTGAGTATAAGCAATTCATTATTCATATCCACTCGAGTGGATGATTTTACTCCGACCTGTTACTCTAAGCTCTTGCTTGGAGCGTTTGCTCATAGTCATGAGCATTTGCTTTCTTTTTATATATACGGCCCTGTCATAGTGAATACAACACTTTAAGGAGGTTTTAAAAATAATAATACCTGTATTATGGATGTCTTGCCAACGGCCGGTGCGCCCAATAAAATAACCTTAATTCTATCGACCGACTCTGGACTGATCTCGATGGGAGTACGTTGGTCCTGGTCTTGGCTGCTCTCCTGACCGCTTGTTCCTGAAGAGACATTCTGGCGACGCTCCAGAAAATCCAGATCCAACTCTAAAACAAAGGATTGCTGTTATAATGGCACTTCTTAAGCTTCAACCCTGAATATAATAAAACGACGTCCCTTTGGATTTAATTTAAGATTAAACCATCATTAATTGAAGGGTTGTCGAGAAGAATAGGGTTGTTTTTGGTGATTTCGAGCATTTAATTATAAGGATATTAGGTTGTTGGGTATAAAGACGCCGTAACAAAATACGAGGACGGCATGAAAGTTGAGCCCAGGAATAACACTTATTTTCAGAGATTTTTCGTTATTGTTAAAATAAATTAATTTTTTTGTAGGTACCTATATTCAATTTATTTAAAAGGAGCTGAAGATTCTGTGCATCAGACTGTATGATACTGCATAAAATAGCCGAAGGTGCTCAAAACGGTACACCAAACACTCGTGAAGTTTTTAAAACTTGGCACTTATTGCTGGTGAAGGATATTCAGATTTGGTAGGAATATTGATCACAAGCTTCAGAAAACTGTGCGAGGAGTTCAAAAACCTACGGAAAAAGATATAGAAAGAGCTAAGAATGCTGCGCATAATAATACTGCCCACGGAATTGGCAATGAAACTGCTGAAAGTGCTTAAAAATCTGCACTGAAGATTCGTGAAGGAGCTGAAAATATGGCACATAGTGATTGTGAAGGTCTGTCAAGTTTTTATAGAAGTACTAACTACAAGGTTTAAGAAGCTGCGGAAGGTGCCAAAAGTACAACGAAAAAAGATATAGGAGCTAAAAATTCTGCGCATGAGGAAATTAACAATTTTTTCTTACAAAATAGCTGAGGTAGCTACACCGAAGACCCGTGAAGGTTGTGAAAACTTGGCATATATTACTGGTGAAGATTTGGCCAAATTATTGATCGCAATCATCAGAAAACTGTGCGAGGAGCCAAAAATACTACGTAAAATCTATAATCTGCTGGAGGTGCTTAAAATGCTCTTCTGAAGACTCTTGAAGGTGTTAAACATGGTGAAGGTTTGATAAGTTTTCGTAGAAATACTGACTACAAAGTTTAAGAAGCTGTGGAAGGCGCCAAAAGTACAAACGGAAAAAGCTAAAAATGCTGCACAAGAATTTGACAATCCTTTTAACAAAGTAGCTGAAGGTACTCAAAATTATGCATGAAAACTAGTATGTTTAACTTTTGAGCAAACGTTAAATTTAATGGATGATATTAATAATAATCTTTTCAAAGAAATTCGTTACGGAATTAAGCAACAAGAAGGAATGGGATCCAAATACCATTACCAGACTTGGAAAGACTGCCATTCAATGGTACATAGACGGCTCAAAAGCAATAGAAGGAACTGGGATAGGAGTGTTCGGGCCAGGAATCAAACACTCTGAAAGCTTGGGAAAAACCCCAAGTATCTTTCAACCGGAAATCCACGCCATACGAAAGTGCGCTAAGTTCAATATTGATAAAGGATATAGAAGACAAAGGATTATCATAATGTCGGATAGTCAAGCAGCCATTAAAACACTGAGCTCTTGTGTAATCAGTTCCAAAATGGTGCGGGAATGCCTAGACAAACTC
This sequence comes from Galerucella calmariensis, assembly GCA_910591675.1. Lineage (NCBI taxonomy): Eukaryota > Metazoa > Arthropoda > Insecta > Coleoptera > Chrysomelidae > Galerucella > Galerucella calmariensis. The sequence continues at coordinate 2,970 of CAJUYG010007928.1, read as the reverse complement.
AATGAACTAGGCGAGAACAATATAGTCACCTTACTATGGATTCCAGGACATACTGGAATAAAAGGAAATGAAATAGTAGATGACTAGCAAAGAGGGGGACTGAAATACCTTTCTGGGGGCCTGAACCCTTTTGCGGAATTAGCCCCAATGTAATATTGGAAGAAATAGGTGAAGCCGCTGAGTGTTTTAAAAGGGATCCTAACGGAACATTGTCGCTTGAATGGGCACCTGAAAAAGCTCAAAATAGTGGAGGAAGAAGAATGCAGATATTGTGGCATGAAAGAAGAAACCTCTATCCACGTACTTCCTAACTGCACGGCACTTCAGAATCCTAGAGCACAGCACCTGGGAGATTACTGGATAGAAGAGAAACATTTACCTAAATTGAAGCCTACAGATATCCTAAAATTCCTCCAGGAAATAGGACTAAAGGAGCAACTAGTTCCTGAGACTCTCTAAGTAGAAGTAAGGGGACACAATAGATCTTTTAGGTTCCAGTGAATGTCACCCCAAAATACATATATACATAATAATAATCCAGGTAATAATACTACAACAAATAACATAGGTAGTAACGCGCCAATAGCCAAACTATCTATTGGGTTTTCTGGATAAACCGCACTCAGAAAAATAATTTCCTTGATGCTTTGACTCCCATTTTGAAGTCATTATCAAGAGATAGAAAAAGGTAGGTTGGGAAGGATCAGGTTCAATACGATTTCGTGGCATTAATTAACCTACTCCACTACTCGTACTGTACCCAGCAGTTATCTTTGAGATCTCAATCTGCCTACTCCTACTTCTGCCTTGGAGTCTTCCTTATTCCAGGTTGCTTCTGCTTCAGCATCAGCTTCCAGATACTAAGTGAAGGTATATTACAACTCCAAAGATAATTGAGAAGAAATAATGGCGATAGAAAAAGTGATAAAAAACTCGGACTATTAAATGAGAAAGTTTTTAAAAAACACGGAAAATTACCAGTAGTGCATTAATAAAATAGCAAACAATATTCAAAAGGCTTTTTTTTCGTCAAAAACATTGTCAACATTTAAAAAAAGTTTTGAAATAATTTTGTGTTCGGAGCTGACAGCTGCTAGGCGAACCATTATTCATTATTTACGAATTTATTTTATGTATTGTTCGGCATAAAGTTAATACAACTTTTAATGAAAATGTTTTCAGTGTCGATGTCAAACATCACTTTTTCAATCAACGTAATTCAACAGCCAGAGGAAATTAACGATAAAAGACCTTATTCATTTTTCCGTAAGTAACTAAGATTATTATCTAATAATGACAACGACAAAAGCTTTTCCAGATAATCTAGAAAATGAACTTCGAAGGTGAAAAAAGGCAATCAACAATATTGATTCACGTTAACTTCGTTAATAATTCATAATTTCCAGCAGAGTTTTTCAAAATTTGCATGAAATAATTTTTGTGGAAAATATTAGAAAAAATACTGCACTGACATTGGAAAAAAATCAAATATACGTGAACTGATTATTAATAAATGTTCAAATGTTAAATAAACATCTCTTCACTTCGTACTTTCCTTTCGCATTTTTTTTTCAACCCCGCAACCCCATGTTGACGTCTATTCTATAAAATTGAATTGAGCTTCAAAATTAACTTGGAGGGAAAATAAAATGTGGGATACCTTAATATTTAAGAGGAGAAATTTGGTAATTAATTTTGATGGAATTAGTTGAAATCAATCGATCTGGATGGAATTTTAGTCTCAGTTTGAAACCGAGCAAGAAAGAAAAATTCTATGGTGGAAAATAGTTTTTTTTAATGAATTTTTTGATTTTTTTAGTTGAAAAGCGAATATTCGCGATAATCGACGAAGATAGCGACATCTATTGGTGTACTTTACAATGCGCATAGAGGAAGGTAGCAAATATTTGATTATAATATTCACTCAGGCGGGTTTTGAAGTTTTGATTTATTTATTATCAATAACGAAAATATATGTTAATTTGACTAGTTGAATTTTTGACTTGCAGAAACCTTTCCTTGCTCGTTTTCTTCCATGCCAGAATGGCCAGGGATCCAGACCAGCAATACTTTATTAAGTTCTCCTATGGAGGAGAGTCTTTTTTGGCAGTCCAAAACCAATTTCGACGTTACACGGTGAGAGCTAAGTGCTTTCAAAGGCGAGAAAATTTCGATTGTTCTATGTATAAGATTGTCTTGCTCCCATCTCTACACACATGAAACAATGGCCTAAATTTTCGCCTGAAATACGGTTGCATAGGATCCTAGAAAGGTTGAAATTTCTGTTCTAGGTCTGCGTCCGTATACACCTGCACTAGAGCCTGAGGGCAGTAAAGCCGTCAATTATCAGATTGATTTCCGGAAGTAAACAAACAGTTTACCTTCCTTTACTTTATCTGCCGCATTTTGTGACATATGCGGCAGGTAAAGTATTTTGGCTTTGACATTATTCGACAATCATCATCTTTCAGTGCCACGCTTCTTCCTATTACGGTTCCTTGCGATTTATTTATAACAAATTATTGTTGGAACTCCTTTGACTCCAGGCATTAACTTTTATAATGCTTCAGGGTGTATAGTTTGGCAAGTTTATCTGTAGCTACGGGGCGTCGGTAAGAGGCGAGGAAAAACATGACGTATATCTGTCAAACGTACAAATGGCGTACGGTACCTATTTTACCAAGTAAAACTGAAATTACAAAGGTAACTGACAATACGAACACCACTGGATAAATCAATATCAGTCAATTGACGAAGTCAGAGGGAAGAACATACGCACGCGCTTTCCAATAAGAAGTAACCTGGTCGATAAAAATCACCAATTATGTAATCGGAGGGTGTGGTCATTATGGTTTTCGTACAACGTTGCCAGAGCTTTAAGAATCCGATAACAAATTTGGAAAAGTGTTCTCTTTTAATATTAATAAATTGGAAAATAATGTTAATAGAATAAATCCAAGGAAACAAGTA
>CAJUYG010007926.1:0-10360 GCA_910591675.1 Galerucella calmariensis | reverse complement strand
ACAGAGTCGGTTTAAGGAACAAAAGGGAAATATTTAAATTAAATTCGAGTGTTGCTTGAACACTTCAGTTTAAAAGGCAGTTTATGGTTTTTAAACATACTGGCCCCCGCGACGGAGTGACCGTACGAGAGATGAAATAAGTAATTAAGAGCGAAGCGATACTAGAATTCATAAAACAATCATATACAATACATTAACGTACAAAAGTAGAACATAAAAAATATACAAGTATTCACGTTAAATAATCATGGTAACAATAACAAAAGGTAAGGTATGCCAGGTCAACTCGCGGACACGTCCCAAATCAGTGTCCTAGCGTTTCCTCTTCAGCATCAAAATACAATATATTAAATAAAAATACATATTACATCCATATTAAATACATATTAAATAAAAACATAAGACATGGAAAGATAAATTCAAACTTTTACATATCGTAACGAATCAATGTTAGGTTTTTTAGTACATTATGTGCAGCTGAGTAGTAATTGAGTAAATGTGTCAACTGTTACGGAACTAATGTATTAATGGGGGAGAGGTGTGAGAGAATGAGTATTTTCATTTTCTTGTACAGGGATGCGAGACAACTTAGTAATGGGTCGAGTGTAGACTCCACTTTGAGTTCTGAGGCTGACAGCTCGTATTTTTCCGTCTTTACCATGGAAAACTTCAATAACTCTGGCCAAAGGCCACTTGAGAGGAGGAGTATCATCATCCTTAATGAGAACTAGGTCATTAATCTGTAAATCTTTACAGGGTTTCATCCATTTTGGGCGATTCTGGAGATGGTTCAGATAATCAGTTTTCCATCTCTTCCAGAACTGTTGCCGGGCTTGAGAACAAATTTGCCAAAAGGTTAATCTGTTTAAAGATGTTTCCGAGCAATCTTTTTCAGGGAGGGAAGTGAGTGGGGCACCTATGAGAAAATGTCCAGGAGTCAAGGGGTTAAGATCTGAAGGGTCGTTGGACAAAGGGTGAAGAGGTCGAGAGTTCATTATTGCTTCTATCTGAGTGAGGATAGTTGTCATTTGTTCAAAGGTTAGGACTAGGTTCCCAACGATGCGGACCAAGTGATACTTGCAACTCCGAATGCTTGATTCCCAAATTCCTCCCCAGTGCGGGGAATTTGGAGGAATGAAGGTCCAAGTTGTTGCAGTAGGGGAGAGAGAGTTTTGTATTTGATCTAAATTTGCTTTGTTTTTAAAAAATTTATACAAGTCATATAGAGAGTTTTTCGCGCCTTGAAAGTTGGTTGCATTGTCACTATACATAGTGGCTGGGCAACCGCGTCGGGCAATAAACCTTTTCAGAGCTGCTAGAAAAGCTTCAGTAGTGAGATTTGATACAGGTTCTATGTGCACTGCTTTTGTTGACATGCACACAAAGATCGAGATGTAACTTTTAATGATTGGAGCTTTCCTCAGGGTTGAGGACTTCAGAGAAATGGGGCCACCGAAATCTACACCGGTGTGGAGAAAAGGGCGTGATGCGGTAACTCTATAGGCAGGGAGATCAGACATAATTTGAGTCATGGGCTGGGACTTGAATTTATGACAAGTTGTACATTTTGAGATTATCCGCTTAATTTCTCTAAGGCCATCTAACGGCCAGTATGTCAACCGAGTGTTTGACAAAACGTTTTGAGGACCACTGTGTCCCAAACGGATATGTTCGTGACGTAGGATGAGTGAGGTTACGTTACATTTACTAGGCATGAGAATAGGGTGCTTTTGATTATATGGCAATGACGAGTAAGATAGTCTTCCTCCGACTCTAATTAATTTGTTAGAGTCCAGGAAGGGGTTGAGAGATAAAATTTGTTTGTTGGGTATTAACTGATTAGATGACAACAAGGATCGTTCTTTGGGAAAGTAAGCTGACTGTGTTCTGAGCACTATAAATGTTCTAGACTTTTCTAATTCTAACGTAGTGAGAGGTCCTGTAACCTTTGTTTGAGGTGACTTGACATTATTTATGAATCTAAACATGAAGGCGAGAGAGCGTACTAATTTAGAGAAGGAATTAAAAGAATTGAACAATGATATCCAAAAATCAGGGATATTTGTAGTTACAGTCAGTGTAGTCTTTTTTGTTTCTGGAGGTGAGGGTACTAAAGTGAATGAATCAAGGGAGTTAAAATCAGTGTCAGGGTTGTGCAAAAACGATGGACCATGAAACCAAAAGTCATGTTGGTTTTTAGGAAGAAGTCCTCGAGATAAAAGATCTGCTGGATTGAGAGAAGATTTAATGTGACGCCACTGGAAATTTTTTGAATTACTTTGAATTTGGGCTACTCTGTTACTTACATAAACTGACCAACGGGAGGGGTGACCTTTTATCCAAGACAGAGCAATTTGAGAATCAGACCATAGGTTTATAGATTTAAATATGAATTGATTGTTAAAAATGTTTAAAATGCGGTTAACAAGGGTAGTGAGTAAAGTCATTGCTGTGAGTTCTAGCTTAGGAATAGTTGCAATTGTTTTGAGTGGTGATACACGAGATTTGGAGGCTATTAACATACACTGTACAGTATTGTCAGTGTACACCGAGCGAAGGTAAACATTTCCACCGTAAGCTACCGAACTGGCATCGCAAAAAGCATGAATCTCTAAATATGCTGTCTTTTTTGGTAACAACACAAGACGGGGAATTTCTAAGTCTTTTAGAAGTGTGAGGGTTTGACAAAATTCCGTCCAGTCTGACAAAATGTTGGCGTCTGTTATGGGTTCATCCCAATCAATTTTGTGTAACCACAACTTTTGCATTATAAGTTTTCCTCTAGCAATTAGAGGGTTTACTAAACCGAGGGGGTCAAAACAACTAGAAATTACTGACAAAACAATTCGTTTAGTTATATTATTTACAGGGATTTGCGAAGGGACAGTTATGCGAAAATTGTCACTCGAAGGTGTCCAATTGAGACCTAAAATTTTACAAGGTGAGTTTTCGAGGTTCAGATCTTTTGATTCCGAGTTTACATGAGGTTTATTTATTTCTAAATTTGAGCAAAACTTGTGTAGTGCAAACCCATACGGATTTAGGCACTCTTGTAGTTCATTTTTTAGCTGAGCCAATTCTTGTACTGAATTCGCTCCAGCGAGAATGTCATCGACATAAGTTTGAGTTAAAATTGCGTTCCTAGCTAAAGATAATTCAGGGTTGCGATAAGCGATTTCGTTTAAGGTTCTAACAGCGACATAGGGTGCACTTCTTTGACCGAAACTAACACAGGTTAGTTCAATGCAGGTCAGGGGATCGTTTGGGGAGTTTCGCCAAAGGATATTTTGGAGAAAATTGTGTTCAGGGTTCATTACTATTTGCCTATACATTTTTTGTACGTCGGCGGTGAGTACATAAGAAAATGAGCGAAAACGACACAGAATATCGAACAGTTCCGGTTGCACTCTAGGGCCTGTTAAGAGAATGTCATTTAGAGATAGTTTTGAAGTGGTAGGACAAGAGAAATCAAATACAATTCTGAGTTTAGTTGAAATACTTTGATCTCTACTAACAACTAAGTGAGGGACAAAATATTTATTTTCTTGTTTTTCATTAACAAGAGATAGTGGGATTATACGTGCATGACCAAGCAGTAAATATTCGTCTAGAATTTTCTTGTATTCTGTAAAGAGGGTAGGATCTTTGTGTAACTTTCTTTCTAGGGAGAGAAATCGGTTTCTTGCAATTTGAAATGAGTCTCCAAGTGAAGTATGAATGTCCTTTGATATGAAGGGTAAATCAACTTGAAATTTTCCATTACACAGCCGTTTTGTTGTGCTCTTGTAGATTTCTTCTGCAAGTTCGTCTTCTAGAGACATGATGGGGGAAAGTAATACTTCTTCTTGTTCCCAAAATCTTTCCATCACATTTTCAATAGAGTTAAGCCAAGTGTTAGATGAGTCCAGTTGACTAATACCTTTCTGTATAACTTCATATTCTTGAGGTGCTTCTGTTTTAGATGAGTGTAGAGATTCTTGAGATATAGGGGGGAGTGACTCAGCCTTAAGTATTTTGTTTGAGAGAGTGAGAGTGCTAGTTGATACATTGAGAGAATGAGATATTAGTTCTGGAGACAGGTTGTTGTTTACAAATGATAAATTATGATGAGATAAGTGTTCAAAATGTTGAGTAAGAGGTTTATTACTAACATTTTGAGAGTGAGCTAGACTTTCAGTGTTGTGTGTGTGAGAGAGAGAATCAATTTTACGAGCTAAATTGTTAACATTTTGAGTGTGAGATAAAGTTTCTATGTTTGTACAAAAATGCGAGAGCGAGTGATAAGCACTAGAGGGAGAAGCGCTTTCTGTTTCAACACTTCCTGCTATTATCCACCCTAAGTGTGTATTTACTAAGGTGGGTAATCCTTTGCCTAACTTATACAATCCGTTTTGTACAAGTTCAGAATATTTATCTGAACCTAAAAGTAAATCTATCGACGAGGGAAGTTCAAATGAAGTATCGGCTAAACAAGTTATGAAGTATTGGGGTATGTTCAGTTTTTTCCTATTAATTGGAATCTGTGGTAAATGTGATGTTATCTTGTCTACTACTGCACAAGTAATGTTAAAAGTAGGGTTATGAGAATATTGCGAGTAAAAATTGAAATTTACCATGGTATTTACTACATTAGTATTTTGGCAAATGCCCGAGACTTGAAGATGCTGATTAAAAGGTGTGAGACCGGCTTTTTTAAGCAATGACGAGGTTATAAATGAAGTTTGACTTCCGCTGTCCATTAATGCTCGTGCTAAAACTGGGGTGCCGTGCGGGGTTTGAATTAAAACGTTGGCAGTAGCTAAAAGTACATAGTTTTGGGAGGTTGAGAGGGCTGAGGCTGACAAGACATTCTTATTTGCTGGTCAGCTACTAGGATTATTTCTATCTAGTTGCAAATGAGTGGCTGGAGGTGAGGTGTTTGAAAATTGCGGAGGGGGAACATGTACATTTGGGATAGGATGAGATACAACCTGTTGATTTTGTTCATGTGATTGAAAGAGTACTTGGGGGTTGTCTACATCATGAATTAATGTGTGGTGCTTGCGATTGCAAATTGAACAACGTTTTTTCGACAAACAATCTTTTAACTGATGCTTTTTTCCTAAACAGTTGATACATAAACCATTATTAAAAATAAATGACTTTCTATCGTTTATGGAAAGAGCTAAAAATTTTGAGCACGTGTAAAGTCTGTGAGACGTGTCTTTGCAAAATATACACGACTGAGTGTAAGCTTGAGCTTGATGCATTACGTTTTGTGGATTACCTGATTCGTTTTGAGATACATAAAAAGAGAATTTCTCTTGTTTAACATTATTTACACGGGGTGAGATTGTTTTCACATTATCTGATTTACTTGTTTGAGAGCTAGCTGTGTTTTCTAAGACTACACAGCGCTTGTGTAGGAAATCAAAAAAGTCATTAGGTGTGCTTAAAACATCTGTTGATTTTATTTGCTCTTCAAAAGCTTTGCGCGATTGATAATCTAATTTCTGAACTAAAATTTGAACTAATAAAGATTTAAATAACTGATCCGGAGTGAAGTTTAAAGTATTTAGAGCTTCCCATGCGGTTTGTGAATTAGACAGGAAAGTTCTTAAATTAGCTATAGTGCTTTTAACAACTTCTTGCGAGCTTAAAATATTTTGAAATAAATTGGCAACAATTTGCCTGTTATTGTTGTACCTTTTTTCTAGCAAGTCTAGAGATACATGGAAATTCTGATCAGTTATGCTAAGCGCCTGTACTAACGAGAGTGCTTCACCAGTTAAATGTGACCTGAGATAGAACAATTTCTCAGAATCTGACGTTATGTTTGGATTATCAATAATCAAAGATCTAAATAAATTTATAAATGTGGGATATTCGAGAGAGTTTCCAGAAAATGCCGGTATTTTGATCTCAGGCAGTTTAAGTCTAGATTTTGAATGATTAACAGATTGACTAGTGTTTGATTTAGTGTCTTTGTCTGATTCAATCTGGTCTAAAATATTTCTCAAAATTTCCTGAGCGTCGAAATACGTTTTTTCTGTTAACTCGCGGTCGTCTGAATTCTCGCCAAGTTTCTCTAATTCATCCTGGTTTTCTAAATATTGGTTAAAATACTTTTCGGCTTGTTCCAATCTGATTTTAATTTGATTTTTGTTTGTGCAGTCTAAATTAGCTTCGGTCCAGTTTTTGAACCGTGTAATTTGAGTTTTGCAAACAGTTCTGTTTCTCTTAAAATCTTCCATTGTTAAATTATTATACAACTTTTCTACAAATAATTCTAAGTATTTTAAGATTGAACTAAAATTGAAAATAGGTTCCCCTATAGAGAACACATTTCTAAGCTGTGTAAATTAACTTTGTTTTTTATTATTAGAAAAAGAAATTTAAAATTAAAACCATAAAAAGCTATATAAACTTGAATCAGATTTTTGAGTCAAAAAATATTTTAAATACTGTTTTCCATAAATACTAGTTTATTTATACTAGTAAAAAATAAGTAAATGTTTAAATAAAAACCATACAATATTTTGCCAGCGATTACAATTTTGCGATCATACAAATAGGATTGGGAAATTAGTTTGGGATTAAATAAAACACTTTTTATTTTTTATTTCTTGTAGCTGCTTCACCCTGTAACAAAAAAACAAAGCAACATACACAAACATGTAAAATTAGATTGTCCGTTTGACAATCTGTTATAACAATAAACATAAAAAATGGGGAATGTATGTTTCGCAAATTCAACTGGCAAAATTTAAAAATAAAAATAAAACCTTACTCAATTTTCTAGTGAAGTTCACTACCGTACACATCAACGAACTATTATACACTTTTTCTTCTTACTTGAGATAGGGCAGTCTTTTGCTTTTTCGATGTACTAAATTTTTTCATAAAAAATCCAGCGATGAAACTTGTTTTTTCCATTCCATATAAATTACCTTGAAATAATCCGGCTCGAAGGACCATGTTCGAGTATTGGTGGTTAAAAACTCAATACCGAAAAGTTTGTAGTGGACTGTAATTAGGTTTTGATTCAGGTTGATTATTTTCAGTAGGTATTATATTACTTTTGACGGTGTCGGAAAAAGAAACTGACACAAGCAGGAACTTTGTCGGACTGTTTAAAAAAGGTTATATCGACTACTAGTTATCAATAAAATATCCAGTTTGCTGCACTTGATTTTTAATGAACTTAGCTCATATAAGTTCTGAGGAACAAATAACACAAAAGAAATTTTTACAATTGCGTCGCTACTAGGCACAACTAAGGTTATATAAATTATAATATCGCTTCATAACAAATTAAAAGTAACATTAATTACACACGTGTTACTAAGGGTTTTTTATATGCAAGACGAGAGAATATGCATACAGAGAGAACGTGAGTACTTTGAGCAACACACAGAAAGCTACTGGCTAAAAGAATCGTTTCTTTCGATTTTCCCGATCTCCCACCGGACGTGGGGGATTGGCGCTAATTTTTATGAAAGAGAAGGAGCGATACGTTTTTTAGGGTGTAGAAAGAGATAGCTGAGAGAAAAATGCATGTTTGAGCTAATCTATTGTCTTTAGGGTAAGGAAGTTTGAAATTCGTTAGAACTGGGCAAGTCTAAGTTACAATTTGTTGTATGTTTCTAGGTGGGTAAACTGAATTGAAGTGAGATGAGAGATTGTTTTGTTTTCAGTGGAAAGTTTTTATAGGCAATGCGTAAACAAAAGCTGTACTTTTTTTATGAGTTTGCAGTTGGGATGGGAGAACTAAATATTAGGTAGACAGAGTCGGTTTAAGGAACAAAAGGGAAATATTTAAATTAAATTCGAGTGTTGCTTGAACACTTCAGTTTAAAAGGCAGTTTATGGTTTTTAAACATACTGGCCCCCGCGACGGAGTGACCGTACGAGAGATGAAATAAGTAATTAAGAGCGAAGCGATACTAGAATTCATAAAACAATCATATACAATACATTAACGTACAAAAGTAGAACATAAAAAATATACAAGTATTCACGTTAAATAATCATGGTAACAATAACAAAAGGTAAGGTATGCCAGGTCAACTCGCGGACACGTCCCAAATCAGTGTCCTAGCGTTTCCTCTTCAGCATCAAAATACAATATATTAAATAAAAATACATATTACATCCATATTAAATACATATTAAATAAAAACATAAGACATGGAAAGATAAATTCAAACTTTTACATATCGTAACGAATCAATGTTAGGTTTTTTAGTACATTATGTGCAGCTGAGTAGTAATTGAGTAAATGTGTCAACTGTTACGGAACTAATGTATTAATGGGGGAGAGGTGTGAGAGAATGAGTATTTTCATTTTCTTGTACAGGGATGCGAGACAACTTAGTAATGGGTCGAGTGTAGACTCCACTTTGAGTTCTGAGGCTGACAGCTCGTATTTTTCCGTCTTTACCATGGAAAACTTCAATAACTCTGGCCAAAGGCCACTTGAGAGGAGGAGTATCATCATCCTTAATGAGAACTAGGTCATTAATCTGTAAATCTTTACAGGGTTTCATCCATTTTGGGCGATTCTGGAGATGGTTCAGATAATCAGTTTTCCATCTCTTCCAGAACTGTTGCCGGGCTTGAGAACAAATTTGCCAAAAGGTTAATCTGTTTAAAGATGTTTCCGAGCAATCTTTTTCAGGGAGGGAAGTGAGTGGGGCACCTATGAGAAAATGTCCAGGAGTCAAGGGGTTAAGATCTGAAGGGTCGTTGGACAAAGGGTGAAGAGGTCGAGAGTTCATTATTGCTTCTATCTGAGTGAGGATAGTTGTCATTTGTTCAAAGGTTAGGACTAGGTTCCCAACGATGCGGACCAAGTGATACTTGCAACTCCGAATGCTTGATTCCCAAATTCCTCCCCAGTGCGGGGAATTTGGAGGAATGAAGGTCCAAGTTGTTGCAGTAGGGGAGAGAGAGTTTTGTATTTGATCTAAATTTGCTTTGTTTTTAAAAAATTTATACAAGTCATATAGAGAGTTTTTCGCGCCTTGAAAGTTGGTTGCATTGTCACTATACATAGTGGCTGGGCAACCGCGTCGGGCAATAAACCTTTTCAGAGCTGCTAGAAAAGCTTCAGTAGTGAGATTTGATACAGGTTCTATGTGCACTGCTTTTGTTGACATGCACACAAAGATCGAGATGTAACTTTTAATGATTGGAGCTTTCCTCAGGGTTGAGGACTTCAGAGAAATGGGGCCACCGAAATCTACACCGGTGTGGAGAAAAGGGCGTGATGCGGTAACTCTATAGGCAGGGAGATCAGACATAATTTGAGTCATGGGCTGGGACTTGAATTTATGACAAGTTGTACATTTTGAGATTATCCGCTTAATTTCTCTAAGGCCATCTAACGGCCAGTATGTCAACCGAGTGTTTGACAAAACGTTTTGAGGACCACTGTGTCCCAAACGGATATGTTCGTGACGTAGGATGAGTGAGGTTACGTTACATTTACTAGGCATGAGAATAGGGTGCTTTTGATTATATGGCAATGACGAGTAAGATAGTCTTCCTCCGACTCTAATTAATTTGTTAGAGTCCAGGAAGGGGTTGAGAGATAAAATTTGTTTGTTGGGTATTAACTGATTAGATGACAACAAGGATCGTTCTTTGGGAAAGTAAGCTGACTGTGTTCTGAGCACTATAAATGTTCTAGACTTTTCTAATTCTAACGTAGTGAGAGGTCCTGTAACCTTTGTTTGAGGTGACTTGACATTATTTATGAATCTAAACATGAAGGCGAGAGAGCGTACTAATTTAGAGAAGGAATTAAAAGAATTGAACAATGATATCCAAAAATCAGGGATATTTGTAGTTACAGTCAGTGTAGTCTTTTTTGTTTCTGGAGGTGAGGGTACTAAAGTGAATGAATCAAGGGAGTTAAAATCAGTGTCAGGGTTGTGCAAAAACGATGGACCATGAAACCAAAAGTCATGTTGGTTTTTAGGAAGAAGTCCTCGAGATAAAAGATCTGCTGGATTGAGAGAAGATTTAATGTGACGCCACTGGAAATTTTTTGAATTACTTTGAATTTGGGCTACTCTGTTACTTACATAAACTGACCAACGGGAGGGGTGACCTTTTATCCAAGACAGAGCAATTTGAGAATCAGACCATAGGTTTATAGATTTAAATATGAATTGATTGTTAAAAATGTTTAAAATGCGGTTAACAAGGGTAGTGAGTAAAGTCATTGCTGTGAGTTCTAGCTTAGGAATAGTTGCAATTGTTTTGAGTGGTGATACACGAGATTTGGAGGCTATTAACATACACTGTACAGTATTGTCAGTGTACACCGAGCGAAGGTAAACATTTCCACCGTAAGCTACCGAACTGGCATCGC
>CAJUYG010007925.1:0-10361 GCA_910591675.1 Galerucella calmariensis | reverse complement strand
AGATGGTGTAAAGCAAATGTGGTTATTCGTTTTTATTTTGAAGTTATGGTATTTTTTCGGAGGGTCTACATATTATATAAAATCGATTTATCCTGGGAACCAAACTAGATAGGTATAGGGAAATGTTAATGAACTTACATTATTTTTAATAGTACAATTCGAAAATGTGATAAAATACAGGGTGTTCCATGTAAAGGAACCTAACTTTGATACGGCACGCTTTTTTGGAGCACCCTGTATATTCCAAAATACTTTTAAATTATAGTCCTAAGTGATCTACATAATTCTACGTCTCATTTTTTCTAATTATATTTGCCGTTAAGACGCCAGATAATAGTTCGTTCATAGTGCCCCAAAAAATGCCTCAAAAATCTTATGACAACTTTCTCAAGCTTGTTGCTTGTAGGCAACAAGCTTTCGAAATTTGTCATAAGATTTTTTCGAACAATTATCAATGTCCTTGGGCTATTTCTACTGAAAACAGACCTAGTGGTAATAAATTGCTACTCTACATCCAATCACATCGATAGCCACGACGCCACTGGCGATAATAGTTATTGTTGTAAATGATTTTAATGACATAGTGGATGGCATAAAATCGAAAATTTTCAATGGTCCAAACAATGGCAAAATAATCAGTTGCACTCTATCGTTCTTCCACACCCTTTCCAATTAAAAAAATCCCAAATAAATGGCGACATCCTATTTTTACATGAATAGAAAAAAAAAACTCGACAAGAGTGTCGTTCAACTAGTGATGAAAGCTTATGTAATCGATTTCATAATCATATGAAATATTCATTCAAATCTTTCAGAGCGGATTGAATCGAATCAACATTTTATTGTTAAATAAAATGAAGAATCCTGTTATATGGCATTGTTAACTACTGATGTATGAATCGATCTCCAAAACAAAAGCATTTTTTTCCAAATCCAGTATACCTACGTATCAGATATGAGTGAAAATGAAAATTGTGTTCAACATTCGTTTTGTGTTGTATACAATATTTCGTTATTGTTTGGAAGCTTCTCCATTTTGGAAATGTCTGTTCGTTAAGTATGTAATAAATTAAGTATTCCATAAGTTAAAACCTGGAGCAAACCTGAAGTATACTTTGGCAAGTTTATCTGAAGCCGTGAGAGGAATGCAGTCGTAAACATCCAATATTGTCACGTTTAACTATGAAAAAGCTAAAGTGCTAAGTATGTAGCGATAATAATTGGAAAAGGGACTTTTTATTATTAACAATATCAACAATATGATTAAACGTTAATTCTTCAATTTGCTTGTTTCCTTGGATTTTTTCTATTAACATTATTTTTTCAATTTATGAATATTAAAAGATGAGCACTTTTCCAAACTTGTTATATGGCGCGAACAAAACGGAAAAATAAAATTGGAAGTGCAGTTGCAGCGTCTGTAGATTTACATTAGGAAAACTAAACAACAATTTAATTTAAATAATAGTAGATTCTTTAACGAGTGCAGAATGATGGCTATTATTCACGCGGATGAAGTTTCCAAAACGAGGGAGCGCAGCGAGTTAGTTTTGGAATCATCCAAGTGAATAATAGCCATTCTACAAAAGTAAAAGACTATACTTTCTCCACGACTAAAAAGAAAAAACTTCCAGTTAGGATCGAACCTCGTTCGTCCGCGCCATAGTCAACCACCACTAGGCTATAGAGCATATTTATAAAAATGTAAAGAGTAAATATATATACAGTTGGCAGAAGCAAACGTGAACCCTGGTGGGCGTGTTCATGTCGCTGTAGCTGTATTTTTGTAGTAACAATTCGATATTTTGAATCGATAACCAAATATCGATAAAATGAATGTCAACTGTTAAGAGATATGTAAACAAAGTCAAACTTGCTAAAAATGTGACTCATTAATAAAAAAATTTATATTGGACCAAAACTAAAACTACCGTTTGCCCTAAATGTCTATATTTTCAAATTACATGACTGTATTAATGTCATGAAAAAGAAGAGTCAAGTTTCTATGGTAAACAACAGAATATGAACTGGTTATAGTCCAGTGTTGCCAATGCAAAAATGAAAATTACCCGAACTTACTATTCAAATTATCAGAATTTGTCAAAATTACCAAAAGGACACATTGGTTATCTAAATAAAGTCTTCGACCCCGGTCAATATGGAAAATCCCCAAAAACAATAGCCATTTTACAAAATATCCGAAAAACTATTGTATCCAAATTAGTGAAATTGTCTAAAAATCTGATAATCATCCTCGCATTGACAACACTGATACAGAATGAATAAAATGATGTATGTTGATGAAATCACTCGGTCATATTATTTCGATTATATTTAACAATTACTAATGGACAATCGTTAACATTGGCTCTTGATTGGCTGCTTGCGATGACCTTATTTTAGTTCGCATATTTTCCGGGGCTCATGTTTGGTTCTGACAACTGTACGTAACTCATATTTTCAATCGGAACCCATACATTTATAAATAAAATTAATTCCGGGTGGCGTACATATTCACTATCGCTACTGTTGTCCATTTTTTCTCTTATAATATGTAAAATTATGATTTTATAATTATTTTGACGTTTCAAACGACGCGCTGTCAGAAGCAATTTGCGTTTTCAGGTATTTGACGTTTCAAAGAGACGATTTGATTTATTTATTTTAATTCATTTCACCGTGAATTCTGATAATAATAGAATGTGATTGGCTAACGAGAGTGAATTCTTTTTATTATTCACTGGTGTGAAGAATTTATATCATTATGTAGCTAAATAATATGTAAAAATAATTTGTGCGTTATTATTTAGTCGTGGAGAAATATAATTATTACAATTTACAAAATAGTTTTTATTTAATTGATGTTATAATTTCATTGTTACATACAAAAATATTATGTATGCGATTATTATTTAAATTTGAAACCGCGGCTGACTGTATTGTAGGTCGAAATGCAAAATGAATGAATATCTTTATTATTCTGGTTTTCCAGTTTCTGTACCGAGTCAGTAGCGTACATTATAATATTGAAAAGGTTTCAATTAACCTTCACAAGATGAGACTGTCGAACACATTTTTTGTGAATATCCGACACTCTCTCAATTTAGGTATTCTGTATTCGGCGAGTACTGGCTAACACAAGCCAGCATGAGGGAGCTTACTTCCGGCGACATTATCGCCTACTTTAAACAAGTAGGCTGGATGACGAGCTAGAAGGAAGTCTGAACCGCAGAAGGATGCACAATGGGCATGTGGCCTAAGTGCTGTGGGGTTAGAACCGTTTCTAAAATTTAAGCCTTCAAGACTATATCCACTCTGTATATAATATATTACATATAAATGAAAAAACTGAGAATATATTAAGAATAAAATGATGATTAATAATTTTAGCTGAAATCTCACTTATTTTAACCACCCTATTAAAAGAAGATCCATGGTGACATAACTGATTGATGCGCTTTCCAGCAACCTAATTATTTTCGAAAATACAATTTTTATCACTTGTTATCAATCCATCAAACGCCAAAGTTTGAGTATTTTGCTGCGGCTTCCAATTATAGGAGTAGACCTCAAGATAACGAGAAAAAAAAACAACAACACATCAATACTTGTTACGTATCAATATAGTGTTATTGAAAATTTCAGATGACGACAGGAAGTTTAGCGTATAATTATAAATTCTGGTGATAGAATTATGGATTTCCGTGACGAAATTCAATTATTATTCATCATTAGGTCTCTAAAATATTTTTACGTCAAGCTTGTACTTAGGGTATGTATGGAGGTCCAGAAGAAAAAGAAGGAGTTATATATCTGGAATCATCTAGAACTGTGAAAGGTATAAAAAGTGGGAAAGTGGGAGAAAGAAAGATGCAAAAATGAGGATTAAGAGACGTAGGAAGGAGGAAAAAAAGGAAAAAAGTCATAGAAAGGAGGAATCTGTATCTGTAGAGTAGGAAGGGTGAGTGTAGGCTCACAGCACTTAGGCTACATCCTCCCGAGGAGTTGTCCTCCTAGGTCATCGTCCACCCTGCCCTTCCCAGGAAGGTGGACAGGTCACTAGGAGACATCTCCTTTATATCGGCAGGTGTAGGCCAAGACTCACCGAACACACACTCGCTTATTGACGATAACTTCGGACACTCGCATAAGACATGCCTGACAGTTTCATCTTCCTGTTCACACATAGGGGTGAGTCCACTAGCCCCATAGTACGGAGGTGTTTCCTTAGTTGACAGTGGCCAGTCAGAAATCCTGCTGCTAAACGTAGGTTTTTCCTGGTCATCGCCAAATATTTCTTCCGCGCCAGCTTCCCAGGGTCGCCCAGGGTGATCCTGGCAAAACTGCATCCTTTGATTCCATCCCATCTCTTGAGGGATTGAGCATGGGTGTAACGTTTGGCTAGTTCCGCAATTGTCGAAGTCGTTAGGCCATAAGTGTCACTGGGTCCTAAAATTTTTAGTCCAGCCTACTTGTTTGAAGTAGGCGATAACGTCGCCGGAAGTAGGCTCCCTCATGCTGGCTTGTGTTAGCCTGTACTCGCCGAATACAGAAAACCTAAATTGAAAAAGTGTCGAACATTCACAAAGAATGTGTTCGACAGTCTCATCTTCCTGTTCACATCCTCTACAAAGTGAAGTGTCAGACAGACCCAGTTTGTAGATGTGTTTTAGTAGGTGGCAGTGACCGGTCAGAATACCCGTGGCTGACCGAAGATTCTGTCTGTTCATAGTCACGTATTTTTTGGCTACTTTGCTGCAGCAGTTCCTTGGCAAGCCTGCAACCTTCTGCATCGTCCCATCTACCCTTAAACTTATCAAGGGAGTGTTCCTTTATTAGGTCAATCATTGCCGACGCCGACAGACCAATGAAAGTGCCAGATCCCAAGAATTTTTGGGAGGCTGCTTTCCTGGCCAGTAAGTCGGCAATGTGGTTACCTTTCGATTTACTGTGGTCCTTGATCCAGCCTAGAGTGACACTCCAGTACTAGGCCTGATGTGATACGTGGTCTGTTCAGGGCTAGTACTGCTTGTCTACCATCCGTAAGGATGTGAATTTTATTACCTGTGGTGTTTCTTTTGGTAATCTCTTTTGCGGCGATGTAGATGGCAGTGAGCTGTTTGAGCAACGCAACATTACAGCCCGTCGTCCATTTGATGTTTAGATTCAGAGATCTGGAGTGAATTCCACATCCTGAGCTCATATTGGTTATGGAGCCATCCGTGAAGATGCGGAGTGCGCCTTCTTCTGATGTGTCTTGTGTGTTATATTTAATGATTACCTTGTAGGGCCTGTGGAAGGCATATTGTGGTGAGATTGCGTCCGTATTTGCCTGCAGCAGTGAGACCTCATTGAGTGCCTCATCACACCATAGGTTACGTCGTTAACTCACTGTCAAATGTGACACCAAGATATTTCACCTCTGATGAGAACTCAAGTTCGGTATTTAGCTTTGGCACTTGATGTTTTGCAAGCAAGCAAACATTGAAGCTAGAGATAGCTTCAATAAAAAAGTAGACCATTGAAAAAATTATCCAAATATCCCGTATTTTCTCCCCAAAACTACGCTTCTCATTGGAAAATTGTGGTGAGTGGATGACAGCGTGGAATTGGAGCCCTACCGAGTCAAGCGCAAATAAAAATTCAATCTTTCCATCGATTCCGTCAGAATTAAATTTTCAAAAAGAATTTCGTAGCAGCCATTGAATATTTTATACTAATAATATCGCGCTCTGAGCTACACAGTACACGCGGATGTCTAAAAGACGGTTTGTAGTTACATGTTATTGCAAGGAAATAGGCAATCTTACCGAAAAATATTGTTTTTTTATTATTAATATTATCCAGATTCCGCTTCAACGAAAACAATATGGATGAAGGCAGGAAATTGTATGAAGGAATTCTTTGGAGAGCTTTTATATGCCATAATAAATTGCAATAAAAAATGTTTACTTCGGCAATCAAAAAGATTTAATCTTTTTCGTAGGTTAATAAATTGGGATTTTGCATATAAAGCTAGATAACTACAGTGAATGAGTTTTTCTTTGTTGTTTGAACAGATTCACGTTCTGAGTCAGTAGATTCGTAGTGTTCATCCAGTACGCTATCGTCTCTGTAATAGTCTATTTGGATATTTGAGTTATAGTCCATTGAAATGTTACATTTTTCAGGCCTTACTTTGCGTTTTTTAGAGGACTAACCTAACCAACTTGCACCCAACACATAATTTACTAACTAGTACCCTAACCACAAATGGCGCAAAACACTTAACTTTTAATCAATGGCTGAAGTTAATCATGAGTTACTGAAGCCAAAAGATAACTGCAATCGGTGCAAACAGCAGTTATCTTAAACAGACGGATACTCTGTCACATGTAAAACTTTGTCCTGTTTCGCATAGATTAGAACATATACACATCACTCTAATATAGCTGTTTTGAATTAGCAAATAACTGAATGCAATAAAAAGGAAGTCGATAAGTTAGTTCTCGAAATTATTTCATAATTTTCACTATACTTTCACAAAACCCATTCTTTTACATATTTCTTAAACCATCGATAGCTTATAACCTCCATAGACTTTTGACGATATTTTTCCAAATATGTAAAAATACAATGCATAATAAATAAACAGTAGATTTATTCAAAGGATTACACAGTTGAATTTAATTTATTTCAAAGCTTGCAAAATTTTATCCAATATAGATAACTTAATTTTGTTCTTCGAACAGCATTTTTAATTCACTTATCACAATTTTTCAAAAGTCTTGGTATTCCACTAATATTTGCTGCACTGTATTTTGTTCCTCGACATGGGTATTCCTTCGACTGACAAGTACACTGTCAGTTTTCGATATCCATGAATACCATGATAATTTTTGTTTGAGCGCGAATTTTGAACTGATAGCATTTTTATTCAAATAATTGATAGGTAATTTCAAGCAGCAAATATGTAAGACAATCTCCTTGGTATACAAAATTATGTTGCACAAGTTTTTGTTGAACTACTGAATTCTCAAAATATTTGAATTGGTCAATCATTGACCTAGGTTAATAATAGAAAATTATCAATCACTGGAGAAATTTAAGTTGTCTGTTGGCTAGAAGAAGCAATTATTGCCAACTTCACAGCTAGTAGTGTGAAAACCAAATTATACACATAGATTCAAAAGTTTTGCATCACCCTAAATCTCCGAAAAAAAAATGTGTTCATTATAAATGAATCAGAGATTAATCAAATAATTAGTTTCAATAAAAAAAAAACGTGTATATTTGTCAAAAATTTTTATTATCCAATAATAAACTTGCTTTAAACATGAAAAGTATTCTTAGAAATTAAATAAATTAAATCCAAATTGATTCTTTTTGGAGAAAAGGTTAAGAGAGAACCTGCATGAGAACTTTTAATAAAGAGTATTTCCACCTCTAGAATTTATGCAAACTGAAGTCGCCTGCCCATGCTGTTTACCAAATTATTGATATTCTGTTGAGGAATATTTCGCCATTCTTCTTGCGCCGCATGAACAACCTCTTGTACACTCCTGGATGGATCTCTACGTGCTGCCACTGCCCTGGCAAGCATGTCCCAAGCATGTTCAATGGGATTCATGTGAGGAGATAGGGCAGGCCAGTTCAAACGATTGATCCCTTCAGTTTCAAGATACTCATTTACAGCTCTGGTCCGATGAGGTCGGGCGTTATCGTCCATAAAAACGACGGAATTGCCAACAGCTGCAGGCCATAGTCTCACGTGAGGATGTAGAATCTCTCTGAGATACCTATCACCAGTCATCGTTCCCTCCACATGAATTAATTTTGTGCGATCATTCAACATAATACCAGCCCAAAACATAGCACTTCCTCCTCTGAAGGGCGGCACGGGGCGAGCATGGGCAAGCTGAGCAACTCTCGTTGGATCCCGCCACACACGTATTCGATGGCTATCTTGTACCAAACAAATCCTTGTCTCGTCGGAAAAAACACCGAATTCCAAAATTCTTCAGGCAAGGCCGCGTGTTCTTGAGCCCACTGTAGTCGGCGAACTCTGTGCTCAGGTTGTAGTCTGGACACTCTTATTGGTCGGCGACACCTCAAACCTGTCGCAAGTATTCGCCTTCGTAATGTCGAGATCGATACTTGAACTCCCAACGCATGTCTCATATCTCTTTGGAGTGCTGGTATTGCCATGGTCGGGTTTCTTCGGATAGTTATGTGGATATAGCGGTTCTGCCGCTGATTAGTAACACGCCTTCTACCGCTTCTAGGTCTATCACGAAGAGAATTGGTCTGGAGATACCTGCTCCATACACGAGACACATCACTTTGCCAAACGCCAACTCTGTTTGCCACGAACCTTTGAGAATGACCTTCTTCAACTAAAGCCACTATTCTTGCACGGTCAATCTCACTTATGACTTGACGATTCATGTTTGCACTTAAAATCGTAAAAATCAAATGCCTTGAATGCTAAAATGATCGCTCTAAAAATGTTATCTTACAAAAAAAACTGTAAACATCTGTATATTGCAAAAAATATGAAACATATTGAAATGGTAAACATTGATAAACAAGTCAACAAAAAAATGTTAGCGAAAAAAAAGTCCTTCGCATCCGAAGAAGGTGATGCAAAACTTTTGAATCTATGTGTATTTATACCCACTATTATGTACACTTACCTAGGATGTGAATTAATTGATTTCCAACACAAAAATCACTATTACTCTGAGTAACCAATAAAAAACAACGGAATGTTCAGACGTTAACGTTCTTAACAAGTTTTAAGCGGAATAAACCAGCTTGACACCTGGTGCTTTCTTGCTGATAGCTTCTAATAGTAGCAGGGTCCATAATTTACTAGAGTATACCGGCTAAGAGGTGTTTAAATGAAAACATTCTCGCTATAGGAATTTATGAAATCCACAGGGTCGAAAGGGTTAAGCGAAGCGGTCTGAGACTTGTTAATTTTGACATTCGATATTTGTCGACAGGTGCCAATTATGTTTTTATTTGCAACATTCAAAAGACATTAATAAAGTTTATTAATATTAATAAATTCAATTGAATATTTTGTACTTTTGTAACTTCAATGAATGCTGGAAAAGTGTTTGGAAGTAGCATTGAATTTGGAATAAAAATTTAGATCAAATATTTTCAGTTGTGTTTGATTCATATTTTCAAAGTTTAATTGGATCTTGAAACTTATTCTCATTAAGTGTTGAAGTAGCTCCTATAAATTCGGATTAGTTATTCACTGTCTTAATAATAACTACAATATTTTCCAAAAGTTTCGCTTAAATCCTAGTAAGGATAAAAGTTATAATTAGCAACTTTATATTTTCCAATTAAAATTCAAACTATAACAATAATTCTTCTCAACTATTTACTGTTCATATATTTTCAAATTAAACAATGCTCCTCTTATCTTTCCCATGTTTAGGAATTATAGCTGAAACAACTGTCCGAAAAGTTGTTCTCCTAAGAGACCGATGTTCCCAAGGGACCAATGAGTTAAAGGTCTTTGGTTAGGGCTGCTTTTAAGCGAGATTTGGGCCGGGGTGTAATAAAAATAAGAAAACTTTGGTGGTATTAATCTTCCAGTTGGCTTGTGGGACATACAACTTAGACAATTGATATTGATGAATTATGTTGTTGAGTTTATTGAATAATTTTTTCTAATTTTGACATATAAAGTGACACTTTTTAAAACTGATTGACATCATGAAACGTTTTACTTTTTGTAACTAGTTGCATAAAGTAAAATTTTATTTTTTTATTTTATGACGAAAAATGTATTTCAAAATTAGTGACAAAAAGAATTATTATTATTCTATTTATTGAACTGTGATAATACAAGTTAAAAACATGAATTATAAATTAATTATTATGAATATTGATAACACAATTATTGGCAATTATTCAAATTAATTCCCGACGACATATTTTTCTCATTGCTCGAACTTGCTGTTATTTGGGAAGCGGCGCACATTGCATTAGATGTTTTAGCAAATATTTCTTGCGCTATGAGTTTTTTATTATTCATGGAATTTTCAACATATCCCCCAGCAACAGAGGTAGATTTCCAACCTCCATGCCACTATAATTTTAAAATATCAGCGCCACTGTCTGCTAGGAAAGTGGCAGAGCTTCTTCTGAAGCAGTGGCCAGTATATAGAACAGGATTTGAAAGACCAAGAAATTGTGCAATAACTTTTGGCAGACTGCTAAATGTGTTAATTTCCACAGGATTTCTGGTAAATTTCCCATTCGCATATTTTACAAAAAATCTGTTGTGTTCAAGAACCTGGGGACGCAACTTAATATATTTTCTTAATATTTCAACAAGATTCGTATATTCAATGTCT
>CAJUYG010007924.1:0-10361 GCA_910591675.1 Galerucella calmariensis | reverse complement strand
TAAACAAACTACATAAAATTGATGGAGAAAACATGACGTATAGAATATTGTATCAGTGTACACTATATTTTGAAGTGAGGTTAAGACACTAACTTTACTCTTTTTACATCTGCAATCCATTTTTTCCTTTGTACCAACTTGTGTTACGCAGTAGGAAACTTGTAATATTTCACATCACTGTTATTCCATCCCGTATTTTTACAATTAACAACACAACAACTGTCGTGCCCCATTCTCCCCTTTATTTACATACAATATATACCACATTATCCTCCGACCGAATTGCGGAAATTCACCACTGCGCGCGCTGGGATAGTTTCGCCTATCCCCTCCAACGGTAGACACACAGCGAATAGTCATTACCTACATTTTGTTTTAATGACTGAATTATAAGTAAAGTACGGACCTGTTCGGGCATAATTCAAATTTCTTAACAGTTATGTAGCTAGTCACTTCACTACAGTATGAACAGACTTTACACGGTTTTCCAATAGGTGGTGAGCTTTTTCGATACCTTAGCTGAAGACACTCACATATTGGATGGTTTAGGTTTTAACTGACAAATATGATTAGTTTTTATTGACTCCACATCCTAAGTGAAAATGATATTTTTGATATAATTTGGGCTTCTAACGAATTAAATGCAGTATTTTTTATTATTGTTGAGTGTTTAGAAACATACGCGCAAACATTGTATATTAATATTTCAAAGTTGTTCCCTGTTTTGTTAGTTATGAATACAGATGTGGTGGAAAATATTTCGAAACTGAAAAAATATATATTTTACGCATATTTTTAAAAGCTCATCCATTAAAGTTAAATATTTAAAGAGAATTTTAATTAAACTCTCTACAGCATCACAGCCATTGCGGAAATTGGATGGCGTGCGCAATATCGGCTGGGGCAACCCGTCGCTCTCATTATAAATGCATAACCGTCAACAAAACAATGCAATTAATTATATCCCAATTACATTGCCGATATTTAAAACAAAGTGGTCGAGCGACAGTTGTGTACAACACTGACTAGTGATTTAAAATTTTCCAATCATTATCCAGTTTAGTTTTTTGCTCATTTTTGACGAGCTTTCTTTCCCGACCAAGTTAATGAGAAAAAGGTATTTAGCAGTAACGAAGCTATTTAAGAAAAATTTGATTTAACGATCGCTTCAAAGAGGTATTCAGCCAGTTTCGAAGATGGAAAAATAAAGTTTGATGAGAAAAATCGCCGTCATTATTTTCAAATGATATACAGCTTTCATAATACATTTTTTTCCTGCATCACTTTGAATGTAGACAAACAAAACTGACCATTTTATTCTGTGATGCAGTTTTTATCGTCCACCTAAACACTTCTATCTTCTTCAAAATATCTGTGTCAAGATATAACCAATCAAACTAATGAATTTCCCATGTCCAGTTTTACCTTGATATCATCATCAAAGACCTAAGAAGGTTGCCGCAAAGGCACTAATGATATTAAATTTACCCTAGCGTGATACTGATTTTTATGAAGCAATTTCGTATAATGAACGTCATAAAAATCTCTTTATTTTGTAATTTAATTTTTCCTCCTGGAGTTCGTTTTCTTTCGATATTGAACTCATAAATAAAAACTTCGTTTCATGAGATTCAGTATGCTAGGAAAACGAAGGATAAGAATGATTTTTTTTTTTTTATATTTATACTAATCGCACAAAGCAAGTCAATTAGGGGTAATTCCAATATTTTTGTTATTGAATTCAGTTTCTGGTAACAAGGAAAACCCGAACAAAAGATATAACATAACAGAATTATTGAGAAGAAGAATTTAAATCAATATTATAAATTCGGACAAACATTGCATTTACGCCTTTCTCGATTAGAAGTTAATAATAATTTAGATCAGTCACATCAACTTTATGTTAACATAGCTAATGTAACGTAAATATGAAGAGCTGTCAGTAACTGTAGCTACAATATTTGAAAAACATAGTTTAATCTGGATGAGTTGTAGTGAAATGTGAAATGTGAAATGTTTGCTTTATTTCGCTTAAAAATAAAAATTTCAATGGAATGGTTCTATTGGAAGGAAATATAATGATGGTGTAGATAATGTATTGAAAGCTACAAAATTATTTGGTAGATCCTTATCCTAGGTACCGGTCATTGCACTATTCTCCTTATTAATGTAGTCGTAGAGCATTGATCAGATGCAAAAAGAAAATCTATCTACCAAATCAGTTTTCAGTTTTTATTTCGTTAATATTTCTCAATCTATTCAGTTCTTCCAGTGCCTCATTATTTCAAGGTCTTTTTCCTGTAAGTTTTTTGCAGTAAGACTCCTCAATACCTAATACTTCTAAAGATTTTACTATACTCTTAACCTTCCTCCAGGAACTCGAGCCTAAAAACACAACTGTGTGGACTACATTGCTGCTTTTCATTGTCTGAACAGATCCCATAGCAAAGTTGATGGTACTGAAACAAATATGAAATTGTAGCTTGTATCAAATTTCAGATCAATCACTTAACAGGAGGAGAAAATAATTTTTATTACTAAAATGTGTGATTGTGCTGCCTTTGTCAAAACTTCAGTTCTGTTTTTTCCAAAGTGTCATTTAATCCTCTTCGAAGAATAATATATTACGAGAGATGGCGACTAAGATTTTTGCCCCATAGCGGATCGGTTAAAACCGCTCGGAATTTTCAAAAATGTCAACAAATCTGACCTAAGTGACTCATAGCAGCCCGTCTGATTTTCGGAATGTAGTTAGATAATAGCCATGAGATACGTAGCACGTGAATGGCCGTTCTTGACACAGGAGCGTAACAAGAGCCGGAGTATTTGCCGGCAACCCCTGCACATTTTTCGTTAAAGGCGACACTCAAAATTTCTGAAAACCGTATTTTCGTATTTTGGGCATCAACACGAATGATTTAAGACAAAAATGAACCGAGTTGCTATGAGTCACTTAGATCAGATTTGTTGACATTTTTGAAAATACACTCAGGTCAAACGCTAAGCACAAAATGTCTAAAAACACAAATTTTAGTGATAAAAATAACAAAATCTACGTACATTTCCAATATCAGACGGGCTGTTATACGACAGTCGACCATTTTTTTTACACAGCAGAAATGCCTCCCCGCGAAGATGCTACACTTCTGAGTATTACCACTTACCAGTCGGCTCTAGGGTCATCTAATTTATCGATTTTGGTTTGGTTTTGGTCGTCATCTCTCCTACTATAGTTATGGTAGATGCTTTTTGACTTTATGATTGACCTGTTTTAATATTTCAATCCAGTTGAAATATCACCTAGCAGTCAAACACTAGAATCTCACTAGTCTCTTATCATGATTTTTCATTCCGTTGATACAAACGTACATCCACACATTCCGAAACCGGATTACACGTCAGCGATGATCTATGTTTACGAATAGTAATTAAAAAGAGATAATGGTCAAAAGTTGAATTGTTCTCTGGTAGCAAATGACTTCCATATATCAAAGTTTATTGCCAAACTTGTTCGATATTCAACTCTTTCTTTTTCAGACATAAATTGGAAAACGGAATTGCTAACCGGTAATGAAAATATCTAGAAGGAATAATGGATTTGTTTTTAGTCTGATGTGGGATCAGTTGTATAAATTTCCAGTTCGATGCTGGGTATTTTCAATAAATCTGTACCGAATAAATAATTTGTTTTCATTTTCGATTTAATTATTGATATTAAAATGTGTAAAATATGTTCAAATTGTTGCGTTCTACTTGTACTTGGGATCTGTAGTGGTCTATGGAGGAAAAGAAGAAAATACCATAAATGGAATACTCTAAAATTGTCACCAAAAAGTCGAGAACTGTCTGGAACATGTGAAAAATATAAAAAACAAGACATTAGTTGGTGAGTTTTGAGTTATGACAGATTTGAGTTCTGTGTAAAACGTGTTTAATATTGTATTGTGAAAGGAAAACTCGATATTATCAACGAACATTAACAAGACAAGAAGGGTCACTCTCCGTCGGAACTTTCATGTCCAGCTTACACAAGCGCGCCGACGATTTCGACAAATTCCTGGAGCCGTGCACGTGCTCGTGTTTAAATGAGGTTGATGCAAACCGCTAGCGATTAAAACGAATATACGTTCACTTACTAGGGTGATTTAAAAACATCTAGCAATAATTGTTATTGTAACCTATTCCGGTTAGTGGGAATTGAAATAAAAAAGGGAATATCCTCAGGATATTTAATTGGTGAATCTAAACATAATTAAAGAAAGAACTGGTAGCAAAAATGAAGGGAAAAATGAAAGTTACATCAAAAAGTAATAACGTAGTAGGCAACAGATGAGATTGGTAGGTATAAAAATTAACAATAAAATGTCTGCAAATGCCAACTTGAATGGGTATTCTAATATAAAATGTATACAGGTCATTACAGGTTGTTTCAAAACCGAGGCCATCAAAGAGTACCAACTTACCTAACAGTAATATACGGGTACTGAGAAAAATAATTATCGCGATTCGAGAATTGTGAGAATCGATACACGAACCATCCAAAACCAAAGGCGTTTAACCAAATGAGTTAAAATCCATGAATTTTGAAAGTCTTTCATATTGAATATGTCGGTTTTCAAAGATGTTTCAAGATATTTAATTTTATGTTAGGTTTCATTGATTGTGTCGAAGAATATCTATTTTTTATATCCTGGTTCGCAAATTTAATTGTAAAATAAATCCGCAGCCTAATATATAGGTTTAAAAAATATTTATGAGGAAACCTTTACAAGGATGTGTTAACAGTAAATTTTCATATAATTTTCTAAGGGTTGCTCCAACGTTCTCGTAACAACTAATTTTATTAAACTTTTCAACAAAGATTTTTTTCTAGATGTTTAACATATTTTAAAATATTACTAGGAGACCTCCATAGTTTTTAGAAGTCGAATATGCTTTATGCTCTAAAGATACAGCCGCTTCTTTTGGTAATGTCTTTTCATCATTATACTTTGTGCAAGCACTACAAGAGTGTTGCAGTAAACATTTCCCCAATAGATAGCCAGAAATGTAAACTATAGCATTGCCATCCGTACTCTTAGATTTCTATAGTCGCATGTGAAAACTGTTATTAATGGTCAATATAGGTACATCGATATTTTTATATTCTTCTAGCATATCAGGAGTTACATTGAGCAAAACTATATTAATATCTTCAATACAATTGGCACCTTCAACCTCATTAAAATATTTTAGAGAAAATAATTTCTTGAATGCCCTACAAAATTGAATTGAGGTTGGATTTCTCGAGTTTCCGCAACAATTTCTTACCAGACCAAAAAAATTTTCAATGCAATCCTGATTAAGGTTCCTTGTTAAAAGAAATGAATAATTCCTGCATTTTAAGGTTTCCCATAAAGACAGAGCAGAGGTAATAGTAATTTTCCAGCCATTTATAAAGTGCATAGTATTGTTTATACATTTTTCCACGTATGTTGCCTTTCCATCATTTTGTTTGCAGAACCAAACACAAAACACTAAGTACGTAAATGTTTATTTTATTTCTGAAGGAAAATTCGCTCACTCAAAAAGACAACTGGTATATTTCTTTACACATCCCTACGACGGACAACCTGTTTATGCATATCGCGCGTAGGAGACTTACGGTGCTCTATACACAGTAGCATCCGATATTCGAGCGAGATAGGCATAACGATGAGAGGAGCTTAGAGTGATCCTTCTTGTCTTGTTAATGTTCGTTGATATTATGAAAGAAGTAACAATATTTATCCAACTAGACCCCTGGAATTGAAAAAATATCGTGTGCATTTTCAAATAGGCATACATAATATTATTTTGCCATCTCATCTGCTTCGTCGCAGAATCTGCATGCTCCACTGTCCACTGATATCTCAGTGAGTAAGAATTCATGTGATTACTTCGAGATCAGATTTCTGAAGCTACAAGAGCAATTTAAAGTATTGAGCAGTGGGCTGCACTAGGTCTCTTCTTCCATTTTCTGACTTCTTCCAAGATGTGGCTTTTTGGGTTATATACAAGTTCGGGTCCGATATTAGGACTACAAGCTCCTTTTTTTGTGATACTATCTGCAATTTTATTTCCGATAATTCCTTTATGCACTGGCACCATTAGATGAGTTACTTTGTTGTGTCTAGCAAGTTGTTTGCAGTTGCAGACCGTTTTAAGCCGGGAGTGAGTAGATAATGACACTCTCCACAATTTTTTTTCGTTTTCGTTTCATTTGAACTCTTGCCATTCTACAACTTGAGGTAACGATATACCTTCACTCATAGCTTATCTTGTAACGGTAAAAATTCTCCGTAAATCATTTATTTCTTAGATGCCATAGAAATCAATAGTACACTACGAATAGTGTTCGCAGTTCCGCTCTGCACCGTACCCTTCTCTATGCGACGCGAAAAATCGCCCACAAGCAATTTCAGGTTTCGAGTGTTGACTGACAGGGGTTCATGGACGAGAAATCATAGCTGTGACGTGACAGTCTGTTCCTTCTTGTTCGTCTTCCTAGGCAGTACTTAGTTTGTGGCCATTTTGAATTAGTGCAACATGTGTTGGATTTAGCGGCCCGTTTTTTTTTTCTCTCCCATGATTTGATTTTACCACGTGGAGGATATCCGAACGTTCCTTTTGAAAAACCTCAGGAGAACCTACCTGGGGTTTTTGTAATTGGCTCAAAAATTGGGAGTTGGTTGTAAATTTTAGTGATTCTGGTATCAGTTTCCTGTTTACCTACGGGACAGAAATAGGAGCTTGGACAGTGTGGTCTAGATCTCAAGACTCCGTGAAGGCTTGAAGCCTTCCATTTAGTTCACCGTCTGGTAAAGTACAATTGATTTTTATATAATAAGAAAATTTTGAATATGAGTAGTAATTTTTAATCCTTAGAAGTTTGATAAACTTTTAGTAACTTCAGAATTTTTAGTACCTACAAAGGTTTACCTATATCTATATATATATATACATATTGTGGGTTGCTCCTATTTGGACAGCCACTGGTAACTACCATTGGTTTTCATTATATTTACAAATATGGTTTTCTATTTAGATTGAACTTGTGAAATTGTTATATCGATTGCGCAATCTTGTCTGTTGGGTACAATAACTACGACCAGTAGGTTGTAGCTTATATTGCTTACAATTCTTGATCACCTATAATTTCAGTAAACTTAACTTTTGTTTGTAATTTAATTAGGTATTTCAAAAATTTTCTGACCAGTAAGGGGGGGTTAGTCTTGGTTTTAAGCTTGATCCGTTAACTGATGGTTCTTGGATACTCTCCGTACTTCAAGTAAGCTAATCATCTCTACAGTACCTTGGTGATGATACTCCGGTGCTAGTACTCGAGAAATTGGGTTAGACCTAGAACAGTGCTTGACGTAGGGTTGAGTATACCTAAGTATTGTCTGGTTAATGTTATTTATGTAATATTCTTTCATATTTTTTTTTGTTCTTCTCAATTGGGTAAAATAACGTCTACGACCTTCAGCCTTTTGTGCGCCCTGGTTCATCAGCCTTCAGCCGAGTACCAGCATTTTGTGAATTTTGACGTTTGTAAACTTGACATATGTAGATGTGGTATAAATTGGAAAAGAGATATTAGGTCCAAACAAATCAATAATTAAAGTAAATCTTTAAGCAGAGGAACTTTCTGGTTTTATTTTGTGATACCTGAATGACCTTCCTAGTGAGGAATCATAATCGTTAACTTACTGACGAGTTGTGGGTTAATTTTAGGAGCCTTCAGTACTAGTCTTAACTTCTCTGGCGCCCCATTTATCACTTAAGTATGGAAGGATCCACCCCTTCTTCCACTCGAAGCTAGTCGACATCGAGAACTGACTGCCTGCGGGACAGTCTAACATCTATAACGAACATTGGAGGTTTGTGGGTTTTTATTAGGTATATGGTTCACTGTTGGTCTCTGACGATAGAGTTTCGTTAGAGAAAATTTTTCGTTATAATCTTTTCATACAATATAATCGAACTATTTTATTTCCCATCGCCAACATTCCCGGCGTACAAAAAGCTACAACCGCTGCTTGTCCGCGTCCGAAAAAGCCCGATTTCGCCGCGCCAACCTTGAACACTGAACCCATAGTCGCCAATCCACGTGCCGTTGGACCCCGGCTTTAGACTCATAAGTTGCAGATTCTAGAGCCCTCGAGGCAACTTAGTTATCATATGCAATCAAGGTTCTGGTTCAGGTGCGGCGTGATTGGTTTGACAAACAATATAGATATATGACCAATAGATAAATTTCGGTTTCCAACACTCAATCTTCCCAAAGAGCTCTTCCTGCTTTTTAGGAAATATGTGCAAGGTTGGCATTCCACTTGAGTCTCCTGCTGCACGTGGCTTAGAACCTCCTATCGACCGCAAATCGACCCGTTGGTGGTCCTACGTTACATTACCTACGAAATGGAATGGAGGGAGAAACGTTTCGACTTCGAGACGCATCCACATCGAATGCCAAACGACCCGTGTGCGGAGGCTCTTAGGGTGAACGAGATTTATGCCTGAAACAGGTATTAATACCACGCAACTTTTTTGTTTACTTGCTCTTAAGTGTCCTGCAGATGAGTCACGTTAACAGTTGCTGGAAATGAAAAATGTATGCTTATAGTATAGTAACAAAATATTTATTGGCCCAATAGGATCAGTGGCAGAGCCGTACTGGTCTAAAATGAGAAATGACAATGGATTTAAAAGCTTAAATAACTGCTATACTTCAACTGGAGTGGAAGATAATTGGACAGACTTTTCAAATTTGCCAAAACCAACTAATTAATTATCTAAGCAATTAAGTTTCTCACAGAGAGAGAGCTATTCATCGACTCCCGATATCGATCACAAAGTTTCGAGGGTAAAGGAACTCATCATTAATTATGAATACGTGCGAGAGTAAACAAATTCGCGAATCTAATTAAAAATCAAATCACTGCTGCTTTATGAGATTTTTTAATTAAGAAGTTTTCTTTCATAGCGCTTCTGTGAAATCCAGAAGGTAATTTAGACTGAGGTTTCCAAGGCCTGCATTTTTGTGCCTCCTTATTTTGTAATTATGACAAACTAGCTATTTTCAATAGTATAGCACAAACTTCGCTATATTTATAAATAAAATTCTTGATAATATTATTACAATAACTCCCATATAACAATGAAACAGCAATTTTCATTGGGATTGTTCGTAGTGCAATCACAAACTGGACGACTCATGCACAGCGAATAAAACCCTGCGCATGAGTCGTTCAGTTTCCAGCCGTTTGTGATCGCTCTACGAATTAGCTTATCAACACTCTGAAAAGTAACTTTAATAGTCATTAAAATTGGTGGCCAACTATTTTGTCTTCAATTTACTCATTGGTTTCTCCAAAATTATATCTGGAAAGCTCTTAGCAGTTTGGTCACTCGTTCAGCACTGTGCTATCTCCTATGTCTTATTGTTCAGATTTTACCAAAACTATGTTAATTAAAAGCTGGATACCATGTGTGATACTTTTTTTTTCTCAGGAGCCGTCCCTTCGCCGGTACCACCTCAGCCTCCTGGGCTTATTGTGGATACTTCTAGTGTTCTGACTACAACCTATCCAGCCAATCCGTTCCCTGTATTAGTGTTGGGATCGACTAAATATTACATTCATATTTTGTTTATTGTCATGTATTTTTATTTTTCAATATTGACATTAGTTAGTTGTCGAATATAATTAATAAAAAGTCTGTCACTTGAATAAAGTTTATTATATTCTTTAAATAAAAGGAAAGATAAAGCCACAGCCTCTAACAGGTTATGGGCCCAGACTAAGGGCCGGTTTCATAATTCGATAGTTAAAGTGCCTTTAGTAAAAGTAGCCTTTATCTTAAAGTATCCTTTAAGACGACTTTAAAATAATTGCGTTTCATAATGAAAGTAGCACCTTCTTCTAATAAAAGTAGCATTTAGCTAAGTTGGCAGCCCTGAAATTTGTTTTTCGATACCTTAGACACTATTTAATTTAGTTATCCAACCTAAAATTATTGCTTTGGCGGTTTGTTGTTGTTGACAATATTGTTATATTGAATATTTACTGAATAATGGAGGCAAATATAAAACGTACAACAAACTTTACAAAGGAAGAGGAATTGTCTCTCCTACAAAGCATAGAAAAACACAAACATGTAATAGAATGTAAGACGACGAATAAAATCAGCAGTGCTGAAACCGAATTAGAGGTTCAATGTTTTGTAACAAGTTACGAACAGTAGGTTTTGATAACCGTAAACGATTTAAAAAGTCAGCATTTTTTATTCTTCTTGAATAAATCTCTTCGTCATCGAGTGATGAACTAGAGCTGGAAGAACTA
>CAJUYG010007923.1:0-10361 GCA_910591675.1 Galerucella calmariensis | reverse complement strand
TTGTTGCTATATAAATATCGATAGAAATCTGGATGGGGAATTTCCAGACAATGATCTAAGGTAAATTTATTATCTACTTAATTGTGATATATTAGCAACTCGGTTTTGCTTCTTCCGGCGTAGTCGTTGCATTTTTCTTAAACAGTGGCCAACTTATCAGAAGCTATAAAAGGAATACGGCCGGAAAAAATCGATATTATCAAGTTTAACTAGGAATATGAATATCAATGGTGATTAAACGTTAGTACTATACTTTTTTCATTGCATTTTTCAGTTACATTATTTGGAAACAGAAAACAGCACCAAAAAACAATTTGTATTTCAAGGGAAACAATACGCACTCTGTTGGCTCTAGTTTAAACTAGTTTGTGTCACATTGCTGTCAGCGTTATTGGGGGTTTTGTTTGTGGACAGTCCGTAAACCAATCTGGAACTAGTTGCGTACTTTATTCAGTCCTAAGAACTATTTTAGGACCGTTTACAATTGAATGGAGTTTGAAAAAACATTGTCTATAGAACTGAACTAACCTAACTAAATTGACAATTGAAGATTGCTCATCATCATCACTGTATTGAGGGTCATTCTCTTCCACAAAGTTTTCGTTTTTAATATTATCTTGTAAGACTTCTGGAATTGTAAGATTTTTGATCACATCAAGAAAAACATCGTCTTCTCTTGATAATGATGATTCAAATATTTCCATAAAATCGTTAGCCTCCATTTGGTAAATATTAAATTTTAAAAGGGAAAATCCAAAATAAACAACACACAATAAACAAACATCTACCTCTGCAAAATTTAAAATAGCTCCCACCCTCCTCCTTTGCAAATGATTTGAGCATGCGTGAAAAATAATCCGAATAAATCTCAGTAGCATCTCGTGTGCTTTGAATACCTGTGTGTTTGTAGAGCTAGCCTAAGGGCACCTTGGCAGATATCAGGTGAGAAAGGTTACTAAAAATAAGAGTTACTTTACTTAAATTTGTATGTCTGATTTTTATATAATTATGTAGAATAGTATTCTAGAGTAATATCGTAAGTGTCAGACACTTTCCATGGACCAAAACTTTTGTCAGAAGCTCCACAAAAATAAATAAACTTTATTTATCTTCACTTTCACTTTCACTTTCAAATATGTTATCAAGGCAACTATTACTAAGTTATATGTGCTCCAACAGATCCGATCTATACTAAATATTATACGTTGTGCATGAAGGGCACATACTGATTAGACTGAGACACTGAGTTTATATACAGTGCTATTCAAAAGTCCCCTCCCCCTCTCGTATCTTTTGAACGGTTACACTTACATTAATAAAATTTGGAGGGTGAAAATAAAGTGTTGTAAACTTCTCTACGAATGGTAACAGGTGACGTAATAGTCATAGATGACGTCACAGTGCCACTCTGGCCAATAATTTTAAATAGGACCTTATGGCAAGTGATATATCGTTTGAAAGGCATTGACATTGGCTACATAGCCATATTATTTTGTTTGGGTTTAAACTAATTTTGAATAATAAATACCAAAATTATTAAAATTATTTTTTTAAATTTAATTAATCAAATATCAACAATGGATTCTTATAGCAAGTGTTCGAAATGTGCTTTGTCTACTTCCTGACAGTTAGTAATACACCCTATTAGTAAACTCTTGTCGTACTCGTTCGAATGTGTCAGCTGAAATTGCATTGCATTCTTCAATAATTCTTTCTTTCAAAACGCCAATGCTATCTGGTGCCGTAGTATAAACCTTGGATTTCAAGTACCCCCATAGAAAAAATCTAATGGTGTCAGATCTGGTGACCGAGGTGGCCATACTATAGGACCTCGCCGGCCGATCCATCTACCTCGATATTCTTCATCCAGGTAACGTCTTACTGCACCATAATAATGTGCAGGAGCACCATCTTGTTGAAATGTTATTTCCAGATGGCCAAATTCATCTGGATTATCTTCCAGAATTTCAAGAAATAACGGCTCAATTGCATTTTGTAATATCTCCAGATACACTTCACCGCTTAAATTTGAATTTAGGAAAACAGGACCAACTATGTGGTTTCCGAAAATACCTGTCCAAACATCGACTTTTTCTGGAAATTGGGTATGTTGTTCACGAAAGGTGTGAGGATTTGTGTCACTCCAATACCTTACATTTTGTGTATTCACATTTCCATTGAGGCAAAAAGTACTTTCGTCACTAAAACAAATTCTTTTTGTGTAATGTGGGTTTTGACTAATTTTATTTGTCATACATTCACAGAATTCGAGTCTTCTGTCTGGCTCGTCATCCGAAAGGTGGTGCACCATTTTTAACTTGTATGGATGGAATTTATTTTCAGCCAACACTCTCTGTACTGTATTTTTACTTACTTCACAGATAGACGCAAATTTAGTTGAAGAGGAAGTAGGGTTTACTACCATTTCAGCAACTATATCAATTTTTTTATCATCACTAAATGCTGGTCGACCAGATCGTTTGGCATCTTGAACACTACCTGTTGCTTCAAACTTGTGAAGAAGCTTCCTCAAATAAGTTCTCGAGATAGAGCGATCTGGGTATCTCTCATTAAATAAACGTTCCGCTTCATGGAGATTCTTTCTAGATTCACCAATTATTAAAATAGCTGCTACTCTGTCGACTTAAGTACGTACCATTTTGCCTATGTAAACTCTTAAACGTCTCGTTAAACAATAATAAAATTAAATATTTGAGCTATTTAGAAAAACTTTGCCTAGTAACAAGGTAACAAATACTATTAAATTAAAAACGTCAATTTTTTGACAACTAACCAGAGGCGGACTGAAAAATCTTCAATATATAAATGTGAAATAATAATTTTGGTATTTATTTAATTTATCCGTCAAAATTAGTTTAAACCCAAACAAAATTAATATAGCTATGTAGCCAATGTCAATGCCTTTCAAACAAGATATCACTTGCCATAAGGTCCTATTTAAAATTATTGGCCAGAGTGGCACTGTGACGTCATCTATTACTATTACGTCACCTGTTACCATTCGTAGAGAAGTTTACAACCCTTTACTTTCACCCTCCTAATTTTATTAATGTAAGTGGAGCAGTTCAAAAGATACGAGGGGGGAGGGGACTTTTGAATAGCACTGTATATAAGAGAAGGGGAACCGAGTTACTATGGCTTTGTTTATATACTATGCTATAGACGTCACAATCGCTCTGAAACGCATTCATAGTGCTCTCGCCGGCTGATAATTTTTATGTTTAGTGCCTATTAGGTCATTACAATTGTTCTGACTAACTAAATATAACTCAGTAATAGTTGCCTTGATAAATGTAAAAATGCATAAAGTTTATTTATTTTTTGTGTAGCTTTAAAGCGTCTGACAAAAGTTTTGGTCCATGGAAAGTGTCTGATACGTATGATACTACTTAAGAATATTATTCTACAAAACATAAGTATATAAAAATCAGACATACAAATTTAAGTAAAGTAACTCTTATTTTTTGTAACCTTTCTCATCTTATACCTGCCAAGGTGCCCATAGGCTAGCTACACAAACACACAGGTATTCAAAGCACACGAGATGCTGCTGAGAAACTAACATTTCATCTATTTGAAAATAAGTTATGTCATATCGCTCTGGGATCTTGGACTATAAATTATTCAACCTTCGTGTCATGTTCGACACGAATTGTTTATAATACATTACGTGTTGATAACTAAATTAATTAATGAACACGTGATACTTACGTGAACTTGACCTGTGATATATACAGGGTGCGGCATTAGTGCGAGAAAGTCTAATTAACCGCTTGTCGTAAGAGATGCTGAAAAACTTTATTTAGATAAATGTTAAGCCATTTATAGGACCATATTTTGGAAATATTTTCAAATATACAGGGTCACCATATTGGCAGAATGAACCTAACTTATCTTTTTTTAAAATGTTTTCCTCTTATCTAAATAGTTTTTTTGCATCTCTCACCACAAGTGAGTAATTGGATTTCCTCGCACTAATGCCGCACCTTGTATATAGCCACTTTAGAACTGAACGAGAAATATATACTATAATTCTATTCTAATTAATGATGACTGAATATTATTAATAGGATTTATTAGTTTACCTAACGAGTGCGGAAAGTGCATCTGCAATATCGTGCGGAAAAGTCACTTTACGCACGTGTTAGATACACTATGTTTTCTACTAGCATGCGGAAAAAACCCAAAAGTTAACATAAAGAAACATTTATTATTAAATACATCTCAACAAATTAATTATTATTATTTGACATTCATTTGATGAGTCTTATACCACTGCCATTAAAAAAATATTGAAATATACGTACTTTTTTATTAAAAATTATAGCAGAATTCTAATAAATTTCTTAATTTTTCAGTCATTTGGTAAACTACAATCATACAAAATATATATTTGAAATATTGAAATGTCAGTATAGGTACTTCCCAAAAACTCAACAAACTTACTTTTCCGCACTAGTGTGGTCCCTGTAATAATCTGTGAATCTATTAATCGAGCCCACGATACACTTACTCACGGTATGTTCTTGCGATTGTAGCCGACAGCGTGTGACGTCATGTGGGAATCTCAATCGGTGATGTACAATGCTAAATATATGGGAAATACTCTGTTTGTGTTTAATTTTCATGCATATTTCCACTTTATGAATGAATATTTAAATTCGACATGGTTTTTCAGATATAATGTGAAATATTACTTTATTATCAGTAACTTAGTTATCTTTTTTTGGCAAGTACAATTATGCTGGGAGTTAACAATGTACAAAACGTGTAGAAATAATATATTATGTAGGTAATATCACCGAATAGTAATTCGGTGGTAATATATATTTTTTACATTTTAAAAAGATTTGAAACAGAAATATTTATGGGTGGGCAAAATTAAAACACACCATTATATTATAAATATTTTATATTAAATATTTCTACCATTATATGTAAAGAATTAAGTATGGATTAAATGGAAAAACTAATTTATAAGGGGTCTAAATTGAAGCTTTATGAATACTATAAAAAAATCTCAGAATTCTCAAATTACTTATGACAGTACAATTCCTTATTGAAATTCGGTTGCTACCACTAAAATATCGGATAAAAATCCATCTCTCGGTTTTCTATCCTTCTATGACTGACATTATCTCTCTGCTTA
This sequence comes from Galerucella calmariensis, assembly GCA_910591675.1. Lineage (NCBI taxonomy): Eukaryota > Metazoa > Arthropoda > Insecta > Coleoptera > Chrysomelidae > Galerucella > Galerucella calmariensis. Next base: position 5,191 of record CAJUYG010007923.1, on the reverse strand, counting down.
GGTAGTCGCGTGCCGTTCCATTGTTGATACAACGCTCGGCAATCTCCCGAAGCTTATAGAGTAGTACGTGAACCAAAATCCGCTTGGACCGCTTGGCTACCTACATGTTGCGGAGCTTTCATATTTCTAGTAAAATTTTCGTTATGTGAACTTAAACGTGAGGACGTAGGGAAACAAAAAAATATACAAAGCATAATTGTGCAAGGTCGAATTTTGTAATGATTTTTTGGCGAGTTACCGTTGATAACCGCTAGTCAACAAGCGGTTATATCCCCACTCATTGCCTTGGACAGTAATTTCAGAGGTTTCGTGAAAACATTGCGGTTATAAAAAAAGGTAACTGATGAATGACACAATGACAGTTGAAAGTCTTCATAATAGAGCTTGTTTTGGTTAATTCTTTTTGATAATGTTTTTTTCAATGACAATAGTTGTATTATTGCAAATTATTTTTTTGACGATCCTGAAATTACCATAGTTCTACGTGAAGTCCATTATAGACAGCCCATTAACCACGAAATATGGATAGAATATTACCATGAACTGGAATTTTTTAGGTTGTTTAGGATGAGAAAAGAAACATTCTTTAAATTATTGAATGTGGTGCTGGAAAATGATATTTATTTTTTAATAAAAAAGAAATATGGAGGTGGAGATTATTCCACACATCCGTAAAAAGCGTTAGTCGTTTTTCTTCGCTATATTTCCAGGCAGGAGACACTGCACTCAATTGGTGTCTTTTAGAAAAGTCTATATATTCCAATAAGTCCGGCCACTCTCTCGACGACGCGAAAATCCCCCTCCTGCCGACACCCACCGTCTTACCGGCGAAACCCACATCTGATGTGGGATGTGGGTTCAGTTCTGTTTGACTTACACGGTGGTGTAGCAGAGCGTTGTATCGGGTGCGCCCAAGAAAGTGATCTTGAATTTTAATTTGTGCGAACGTTATCTGCTGTGTTTTTGATTGTGTGCGATGCTTTCTTATGGAAATTATTGTTGCGGGATTCGTGTAGAGACAGTACTGCAATTCATAAACAATTATCATTTTTTCGTCTTCCTAAGGATCCTTGTTTACGACGGCCAAGAAAAAAAATGGTCAGCCAATATTGTACATAAAAGGGAAAGACTATCAGGATTTGTCCACAGAAGAAGGAAATGCCATGGTTTATGTGGGTGGATATTTTTTGCAAAAGTGTTTTATTAAACAAAAATGAGATATTTGCCTAAACTTTTGCAATAAGGAAGGTTGTGACCAATCCACATCATTCTGCGAAAAAAAGTCTATGAAGGTAGTAAGCAGGGACGGTTTGGAGGATTGACAGTTCCTCCAAAAATTTTCAGTGAATATCTGATTTCTTTAGAAAATATATTCACTGAAAATTTCAATGATTCATGTGTGCAGGATGATGTAGGAATAGGAATGAACTTGAAGACCAAGTAGTCTACTATCGCATTTTCGCATCCTTGCCCAAACTTCCCATGGGAATACCTGCTGTCCTTATACAGTGTGTAAAAGCCAAATGGAATAAATTCATTATTTCGGTTACTGTACATATTTATAAAAAATCCCGAAACATGTCAAATTTAAATTATAACTTGACATTCTTTAACGTGAAAATGCAACCCCTACCTTCAACCCCCTTAGAATGACAGGTACAACCCCCAATTTTTTAAATGGGAAGTATAGGCTTGTGATATATCATTTGAAAGGTCTCTTCATTCTCTATTCAAAAATGTTATTGTTTTTAAATTTAATGCAAAAATTAACATAAAAAAAATTAATATCATGTTGTTACCGAAATTCGCTAAAATATACTCGGAACTTATTACAATATTACTTAAAACTTATTTCCCGTTTAGGTCTTGATAATGAGAAAGTGAACAAAAACCGTAGCAATGTGGTTTTTAGATGGTAACCATTAAAAAACTTTAAAGAATTTCCGTGGCAACGCTATTTTAACAAGCAGTAGTAAATTGTTTTATTTAAGTTGTCATTGTTGTAATTTAAGTATAAAGTTTGTTCAATTCAATTCTGAAAAATGGTTAGATTAACGGAAATGCATAAAATAACAGTTTTACAAATGATTGGTTACGGAGATAACATCCGAACACAACAGGAAGTAACTCGCCTATTTCATGAGAAATTTCCTAATTTACCGCCTATATCCCAAGGAACAATAAGTAAAATAGAAAAGCAGTTTCGCGAGTTTGGTCATGTAAGGCAGATAAAAAAAGCAGCTGCTAATGCACTGAGTGATGAACTCAAATTAGATGTGTTGCTTGAGTTTCAGGAAAACCCACATACATCGAGTAGACAGGCATCCACTACATTCAATGCTAGCCATACATCGATAGCAAACATATTAAAAGAAAATAAATTGCATCCGTATAAGATGATACCTACTCAGGAGCTCATGGAAGACGATTTTGATAGGAGAACTTTTTTTTGTGAGCAAATGATGGACATGTTGGATAACAATATTATCCAATTAGAAGACGTTATGTTTTCTGATGAGTGTACTTTTTTACTTAACGGTCATGCTAATCGGCAAAATTGCCGCTACTGGTCCACGGAAAATCCTCACTGGATGAGACAAGAACACACTCAATACCCTCAAAAGATTAATGTTTGGGCAGGGATTGTAGGGAACAATATAATTGGTCCCTTTTTTATTGAGGGCAACTTGAATGGCAACAATTATTTGGCACTACTTCAAAATGATGTCATTCCAACGTTGGCAAATTTATATCCTGATCCAGGTAATCCTCAAGTTCCAGCGAATACGATATGGTTTCAGCAGGATGGAGCACCACCACATTACCAACTTAATGTCCGGCAGTACCTCGATACAATATTTCCCAATCGGTGGATAGGGAGGCGAGGATCGATTGAATGGCCAGCGCGATCACCTGATCTTACATTATTAGATTTATTTTTATGGGGATATGTAAAGAGCCATGTGTACAAAACTAAACCTTCTGATTTAAATGACTTAAAAGAACGAATAACGCTTGCGATTAGGTCGATCACGCCTGATATGTTAAATAATGTTAGAAGACAGTTTTATTTGAGATTAGGATGTTGCCAAGACGTTCGCGGAGAACATTTTGAACATCTACTTCATTAACATTCATAGTTCTTTTTCGTGTTCTACATTTTATTACGTTAAAGAATGTCAAGTTATAATTTAAATTTGACGTGTTTCGGGACTTTTTATAAATATGTACAGTAACCGAAATAATGAATTTATTCCATTTGGCTTTTACACACTGTATACAAGGGTGCGAATCTATTATACACTGAAATTTGCAAATTCCTCACTAAGGACCTTTAGAAAGAATAAAGAACATCCTAAATTGAAAATCTTGAAAAGTATATAACTTATTCAAGTATTTATTAATTTTTAAGAATGTACATAATACTTATTTGTTTGTTAATATTTCATTATTTTTATTTATTTGTTCAATACAACGCTACAGACTACACTCCAAATGGACTTGACCTAAATAATTGTTCATTTGTATTCGTTTAGTCCCAAGTAGATCCCAAGTAGATGTTAAACTGTGTTATTTCTTTTATAATGATTATATCAACACAAATGTTCATTCGCTGATCATTCTGCATTAGTTATTAAGTATTATCAGATATACGCTAGGATATACGTTATTGAAGTCTATGTTTAAGATTTTTTTCATTCCATTCCTCGGTTAAAACAAAATTTCTAAAAAGTTACTTAGCAATTTTTACAATTTTTAAAATATAATTTATATAAATTGCCAATATTTTTTAAAACAAGAATAAAGTCAACATATTTTCTAATTGCACCCGGTAAATTCCTTCACAAATGAATTCACCGTCCGTCACCTCGTATACTACCAAATGACTAGCAAAAACAGGTGTCGCACATGATTTACGACTCCCCGCAAAAAATGCCGGCGTTTTCCGACGAACAAAGCAGTGACCGGACTTATTGGAATATATAGACTTTCCTTTTAGGTTCTTTTTGTCATCAAATTTCTGGCAGTATGATGCTCTTAGTTGCAAAAAGTATTGTGTGGCTTCATGATCCAGCCCAGTGGGTTTTTTGGAAGCAAAACCACCTTTCTTTCTCGAGTTTCCTCAGACTGCACTACAGAATATTTTTCTTTGAATTGGTTTTCGATAAAATTGCTTGCTTCTTCTGGGTCTAAAACCCACAAAGTTCAATACACTAAAAATAACAATAATTTCATTTAGGTACTTCCCATTTAATAATACGGATGCTGTTTGTAAGGGGACTACTACTAGATAGTCCTGTCCTTTATTATTTAGGCAGACTTCAACAAGTGATTCGTCGTTAATTTAATTCTCAACATCTAGCTGTTCGTCATTCATGTTGCCAGCTTCTAACACCTTTTCTTCTGCCATATTTGTTTATTATTTGAACTTGTAACCACATATAACCCACCTATAAAGTTGTGTTACAGAATCTATAATCTATATAGAAAGGACAAGGAGTAATAAATAATTCATTTAAGTAGATTAATTAGACGTACCAAAATATATTTTAAGAGGGTATACCGTAAGGTACATTTTGTATTGAACGAATGAGTTGCAGCTATGCTAAAGAATATACGATTTAGGTCAGAGGTAACGGGATGTACTAATTTTAATAAAAAAAAAGGTAGAACGTGTCGCGGGACACACGGTAGGAACTTTAGTTCCTTTTAAGCAAAAGTTATGTACATCTGACGTTATAGATAAACAATTTGCATATTCTTTGGTGGTTGAGTAGTAAGCACACCAGACTCTCACGCGGTAGACCCGGGTTCGATTCCCCGCGAGGAATTTTTTTTATTGTTAATTTTATTTTTAAATAATCATTCTGCTTGATATTAATAACGACAACAGGTAGACGTTTGAAATATTTAGCAGAATATTCATTATTATAGATAATGGTACGGTATCCTCCATGAGGGAGTCCGACTGGCAACATCTACTTATAACAGCATCGTATATTTAAAAAAGGAAACCGTAGCATTATACAAATTGGACATTCGTTTACCACAAAATTAGTGGAAACATAAAATTGAATTGTTAAATTTTTAATTTGAAGTTATATCACAGTTTATAGAAATTTTTATTTTCTAGATTTTTTCCTAAGTGGGTCGTAGAAAAAATATGCTGCTCGACTCGTGTGGATTGTCC